>SNQJ01S0002420.1:209439-262134 GCA_010110895.2 Picea sitchensis | reverse complement strand
GGGGGGGGGGGGGGAGTTTGGCAATGGCTTGAGTTCTTTCAGGATCAATGATCATTCTGTCACTGGACACTATGAACCCGAGCAGTTTTCTTGTTCTACCGCAAAGACTGACTTCTTAGGGTTCGGAGATATGTTGTACTTGGGACATCGTTATAGAACAACCCTAAGGTGAGACAAATGATCTTTCTTGTTTTTAGAGAAAATGGTAACGTCATCAAGATATACCACCACTAATTGATTTATGATACCACGAAAAGCAATGTCCATTGCTCTCTGGAAAGTGGCCCCAGCATTTATGATCCCAAAAGGCATCTTCCTGTAGGCATAAGTTCCCATGGGGTATGAAAGGTGGTTTTTAATTGGTCTAAGGGAGACACAAGGACCTGGTTGTATCCAAAAAATCCATCTAACAGTGATAGTATTCTGGAACCAGATACCTGCTGAAGAATTTGTTCCATTGGAGGAACGGGATAGTTGTCTTTATCAGACGCTCGATTTAAGTTACGAAAATCGACACAGAGTCGAATTTCACCACTTTTCTTTCTTACAGGAACTAGATTAGACACCCATTGTGCGTGTCTCATCGGAAAAATGATCTTTGCATTTAGTAATTTATTTAATTCTTTATTGACAATGGGTTCCAATTTGGGGTGCATCTTTCTTAATTTCTGTTGAAAACGTTGAGTTTGTGGTTTCACGGGGATGACATGTTGTATTATTTTTGGATCGAATGTTTTCAAATCATCATATGTCCAGGAAAAAACATCCTTGAATTCTTTAAATAGTTTTATAAAGGTAGATCGTTCTTGTTCGAAGCATCCCGTTCCCAAATTGATATTTTGAGGATTATCTTTAGTCCCTAGATTTATCGTTTCATAAGTCAAGGAAGAATTGTTCGTTTTACAATTAACTGACCCTCTAAATTTATCATGCAAATCATAAAACTTCTCTAGTCTTACAACGGATCTAGGAATAGAATTTACCATATCGGACGTCGATTCAAAATATCTAGGATCTGATATTACCATGAAGTTACAGAGGTTTTCATCGTGAGTGCCTTCATCGATGACAACACCTTGGAAGGTGTCCTCCATATGTAAGAATTTAATGATTTGTTGGTCACCGTCGAACACTCTCCAATTAGTGATGTTATCTGGGATTGACGGCCTGAACAACAATTCAATCCAAAATTCATTAGGAGAAATAACTTCTATAGGCAATAATTTAGAAGCGACATTAGCCAATAGATAAGCCTCTGAATTGCTTAGCCTAGGAATGGAATTTATGTTAAATGCTGAAAATTTTCGCATTAAACCCCATACCTCAGTTTGATAACTTTTCATATGTGATGATAAGAAATGTATGGAATTCCTTACCTACCTGACCACGATTTATGAATCACTGAATACCATTAAATTTCTTACGTCCATATCCACAACTTTCCTGAGTCCTTGCAAAAGTGATTTGTAATCGGCGATGTTATTGGTGCATTCGAACTCTAATCGACAGGAAATGAAAGTCTCATTACCTTTGGGATCGATGAGCACACATCATGCATCGGCTCCTTCTTTGGATTTAGATTTTTCAAAGTACAACAACCAAATTTGAGCTTCATCGGCAGTGTTTGACACACTTTGCAAAGATGATGACTGAGTATAGGTCATAATTTATGATTGTTGCCCAGGATCAGTGAAAGGGGAAATTTCGGTCATGAAATTACCAAAGAAGGTGTTCATTCCCTACATTTCAAGTGAATTAGTGGATGCAGTAAACGGTTCGCTTGTGTCATTCAAATCTGTTATGGTGTGCTTGAGATAGCGTTCACAGCTTATCCTAATTCTATTTGGTTGTCCATTTGTTGGGAGCCACAAATGAGACCAATCTGTGGCAAAGTAACCATGCAGTTGCTCGGACCAATCCCTGCTAAAAAAAAAACCATAGACTTCAGGGATGTCAACAACAATGATGCCAATAATTTGGTGAACCTTAGGATTAGAAGATAGCCTAACCAGAACATTATTAAGTTCATTGATTACCTTAATGTGCGTATGATCAAGCTAAATGATTTTGAGACTAGAAGGTTGAACTTCTGCGTTAATTTTTTGGCAAACAGATAAAGGCATCAGATTTGATGATGCACCAGAATCCACCATACAATTATGTACATTTCTATTGAAAATTTCAAAAGTTAATAAGAAAGGCGAGACATTTTTTCGAGTGTTAACAGCAGAATTCTGTTGATTTTTTGTTGTTGTCCCTGAAACAATTTTATCTACATTTGATACAGTTTTTTCAATTAGGTCCCTTTTATCCATAGGTTCAAATGTCGTTTTAGTAGGGATCTTTTTAGTTGTTTTAGAACTGATTTCTATAGTTTTCTTCCTGATAGGATCGTTGTTCTTACTGTTTTCTGTGATATTTTGAAGCATTTTTTGCAGAATAAAAGGAAATTTCAAAAGCTCGTAAACGTAAATATTAGCCCTTAGTTTTTTTATATCTTCAATCAAGTCATATTCTAAAACTGGGGCTACTAAACTCTATTTTATTTTAGCTTGTTTCAATTTTTTTGGAGGCACATTATTACTCAGTTCAGAAGATGATTTGCTCTGTGTTTTGCTTCTTATGTTGTAAGGGTGGACAGTTTCAAAGTTTTCTTGAAAAATATTGTCCGATAAGTGTCTGAAGATATTGGGAGATGATTCCTCTTCTTCAGCTACTTCCTCCTCAACTATGTCTTCAGAACTTTCGGGAGGGACAGAGTTATCATGTGCTTCAAGAATAGTTTGCAAAGCGTATTGTAAGCTTTCGAAATTAAGCCCTTCAGTGGTCGGATTAGGCCGATTGGGAGGAAAAGGATTTCTGAAAGGAGGTTTAAAAATTCCTTTGCTTGAGGATGCCTCTTCGGCCGATCTTTTCAAGTCTACGAATTGATTTGATAATTTTTGGAAAGCCTTTTGCAAGATTTCTAAATCTAAATTTTCTAGTTGGTTTTTGGCTTGGGGAGGCCTAGTAAGGATTTATATTTTATTTTTACAGGATGAAGTTGTTTTAGCTTCACTATTGAGATTGTCTTTTAAGCTTAATATATCCTTTTCAATTTGGCTTACCTCCTCGAAGGCTTCCAGCAATGTAGACTTTTTAGACCTTTTAACCCAAATTGCTATATTATTATGCAGAGCTTTGGTGTAATATGCAACAATTAGATTTTCAGTAGGCATTGAATCTGTGGGAATTCGATTCTTTAACGTAATAAACCTTTGGTTAATATCTTTTACTTTCTCCTTAGGGTTCATTTTTAGGTTGGAGAGTTCCATAACCAATACTTCAGGAGATTTATCATCTCCAAATTTCTCTAAGAAATAGGTTTTGAATTTGTCCCAAGAGACAATGGTCTGGGGTTGTTGGGTGAAATACCATGTAGAGGCATTGCCTTCAAACATATAAGGAAATAGTCTACATACTATATCTTCATGCTCTACACTTTGGAGTCTAATGGCCAACACAAACTTCTTTATGTGATCCTCAACAGATTGTTTAGAATCTAGATCAAACTTAGGCAACCATTTCTCCGGATTTTTTGGTAATGGGTGTTGGGGTCCGGGTACAGCCACGACATCTTGATTGAGCCAGGGTTTGGCGGGGTTGTTTTGGTTCACCATGGGTTTTGGTGGTGTCGAAGGCTGAGATGATTCATATGAGGAACTTCTCTCATCAGATGATTCTCCTCCTGAAGAGGATGGAGATGAATGAGGTGGGGAAGGTGGAATACCAGATCCTCCAACTCTAAGAATAGGTGTTTCGGTAGGATTAGTAGTTTGTTCACCTAACGGGTTTTGGAGCAGACCAGTGCCTTCATGTTGTTCTCGGATATCCGAGAAATCAAGGGGTTGATTTAGCGGCCTACCGGGTTTTCTGATATGGGCTAAAGCACTGTGTGTCCTTATGAGTTACTGATGAAAAATTTCTTTTACGTTATCCCCTTGGGGATTTGGTGTCACCGGCTCAACGAGAATCTCAGGATTTTTCGTTCGAGGTAGTTTATGTTTCAGAAGTAACGTTTTTGTCTGAGCGACTAGGTGTTACTACAGGGGAGTGACTGTGTGGGGGAGGAGTCTTACGACTTCCACGTGCCATCAATTGAAATCAGACCCTCCTTCTAGCGCCATTTGTTGACAGGCAAAATTGACAAGCTGTCAACTGGGAGAACAGGTCTGGTTCGGGGTTGTCCAAATAACCCAAGTCGTTTGGTGTAACTTGTTCTGACGAGTTTAATGGATTTGTTAGCTAATCTAATATCCTAAGGTAAAGAAAAGGAAAAACTAACTAATGTTAAATAATAATATACACATAAACTCTAATACAATTATGTGTATAAATGTATTTGAGCAGAAACGGAAAAGATAAAAAATATTGCTTATGAACAGAATTTACAAGTTGTAAGTTTTACTGGAAACTTACGAAATCAATGTAAAAATAATTGTTTTACAGAAGCAGATAAAGAAAGCAAATTTGAATATTTTTTATTTTCTGATCATAAATCTAACAAAACTTGAATTAACTAAGTTATGAAACACAGATGTACAGATAGTCAAAGTTTATCTAAACTTTTTGCTTTCACTAATACAAAAAATGACAGAAATTAGAAAGAAAGCAACTAACCTGATATTAGTTCATTAAATGTGTCCATGCCTCCATATGAATAAAGAACATCCAGTTGCCACGCCTACGAGATAAATCTGCAATAGACTTTATACTGAAACCTTTCTGAATAAATTCACAACATGTATTGGCAGCCGAGATTTGAGAACGAAAAGGGAACACATATTAATTATGTGATCTTATGATTGTAAATGATTTCATTCAGAGAAATCTATGTGTAATACATTCATCTCATGTTTCAACAAAACATCAAAGAGAAATCATGATACTCAAATTGAAAAGATGATCACAGTCTCAATATCTGGAACAAAAAATCATGAACGATATTTATAACGTGAATATCCTGAAACATAACATATAAATGAATCTAAAGCTACACGACATAATAATATATCAATATTAAATACAAAAAAACATTAATGAAACACCATTAACAAAGGACTAAAGACAAAGTGTTGAACGTTGTTCCATTAAGTCTTGAAAAATCATTTGTCCATCCTTGGTTCCAGGCCAAGATGCCTTTCATTTACAAAATAGAGAGTATTTAAAGAGTTTCTGAAATCTCAACTTCCTATCTCCTAGGATAGGATCAGATCCCATAAGATCAAAATATTACAAATGTGGAGGGCCTACAGCCACTCATAATCAAACTATTTCTTCAAATACTAATAAAAGTTTTTTTCTATTTACAAAATGAATAGGAGGGAGATACTAATCATCTAAATCGAACATGTTCCACCTCATAAAACCATCATCAAGATATACCACATCCTGAAAACAAAATAGGAAAAACTTAGATAATTTATTAACAATTAATTACTAAATTTTATATAAAAATGACTTGGCTATAGAATCGTGAGATTCTGTAGCCAATCTTATATTGGCAAAAGAAATCTGATTTTAACCGATTTGGTTCAAAAATAACATGACTGTAATAAAAGGGAAAAAAACATTTTACCATTTAATCAATGACTAAACATGGATCAAGATAGCTCAGAATTGATTATGGCATTCACATTGTCTGCATTCTTTATCACAATGTTTCATGTCTTCTTAAGACGCTTGGCTTGTCTCTATTCATTTTCTTTGAGGTCATGATTTTATTTTATAAGCAATGCATTGTGGTTGGTGAGCACTTTAATTCTTTCTTGGAGAATGGGGATATCATTATAGTATCGTTCAATCCAATGCAAACAGACCTCGCAATGCACAGAATGAGTGATTTGTCGAAGAAGAGTATAGTTGGGTGTAAGAATATCAACACTATCTGTTTTCGGACCTTGACCAAGCTTAATACCAGTAAACCCCTTGCTACCCTTGAGACACGGTGGAAGATTACTAACAAAGTCGTATGGCTGAGTAGGATCTGATTTATGACAATCTAGGTCTTCTTCTGCGAGGAAAAATTCAATTTTGGGATCTAAGACCTCATTGATCTCAATCGGGTCGATCGAGCTCAAATGAGGTTTAGATCAATTCCTTAAACTTCTCGAGATCAGCCGACTAGCCCTTTTATTTCGAAACCCTAATGTTGCATGCTTCTGTTTTGACTGTTTGTGAGGTTTTTTGCTATCATTTTTTACAGTGTCTTTAGGGCCAACAACTAATTCATGCGTAGGGGTTTCATTCAACCCGAAACCAACATCATGTTGCCCATGTAAAAATTGATTGGGTATTTCCTCATCACAAGGGTTTTCCTTTAGAGATTCTAGCCCATTACTTGAACAACCAAATTGTTCCCCTATCAGTGGTTCACCCAAAACAAGGGTTTCTATAGGAATGACTATTGCAAAGCCATTTCGGTTTAAGAACCCATCCCAGTCATCACCCATGGTTGTCAAACAATGAACCAACAACATTTTAAATTAATTGTGTTGAAAGAAACTAGAGTAGAGGCTTTGTTTTTTATATCTCTTAGACATCTTGTACAGACTCCTCAGCAAATAAAACGACACATTCAAATGAAAACCTATAAAGTGCATAAGCAACTATATATGGTAAGGAAATACTAGACCATAATGGCCTTCACAGGTCACAAACTATTTAAGAACTGACAAGAGACCATGTCATCTAACCTTAAGCAAAGAAACAGGAATACCTTACTCACAACAATCAATCTTTCTGGAGGTCATGAAGAGGCCCCAGGGCACTTCTTCGATTTTTGAGTTCTTGAACTACTTATAACCAGTGGATGGAAGTCTTGTGGCTTCGCTGATAAACTCCTTAGTCACCTCCAACTGAATATCTCCAACTTTTTCCCTATACCCATCAAAATTGTGTGTGAATTCCTTAGCCACGCGAAAGTTATACCCTTTGAACCTTTTGATAAAGGTTTCCCAACCCTGGCCTTTCAAATCCTCGACAGCATCATCATGAGACAACAATGCTTAAGAGCCATTTGGCTCTATTTGGACAATAGGAGCCATTAGAAATATGATTGGACTATAATGAGGGCGACTCAAGGTAGCTCTGGGTTTAGATGGAAGGAGTAGGAGAAACAAATACGAGTGAATAAAATGGAAAGAAACCAAGCAAAACCCCTACACAATCACAGTATAAAGCTCAAGGTTTCAGTCATGAAGTTTGAGTGCTCCTAGTAATGAAAATCTCGAGTACAAACCCTCAACTCATAATGAAAATCCTGTCAATTCATTCTGTCAGCCAAAGATCGAGTACAGGATACGATTCTGGTGCATTTAATTCCCATGTCTATCAATGACTATAATTGGTTTGCAAAGGATTCAAATAAAACATGTTTATAAGTCAAATGAAAAACAACGTAAGTATCATATCAACATTCAAATTTATCAAAGGGAGGTCATTCAAATGTTAAACATGGAGTAGATACCAGCACAATGACCCTTAAAAAGATGCTTTGAATAGGGATATAGTATGAAATTAAGTTTCCATGTTTGATTCATGCTTTCAGTCATGAATCAAACATGGAATAAAACAAACGCGCAAATCTTCAATCGATTAATGAATGATTATACTAACCCAGTCATCGTCTAAAAAGATAAATTTTACAAGACAAGGTGAAGGCAGCTACAGAAAGTATAGTTTCTCGTTTAAACAACGAAATCATGTAGGGTTGACAACAAGACTCAGAATCTTACTTGATTCGACTGACAACAACCTCATAGAAAGGGAAAGATCAGACTGAACTTGATCACAATTCATCTGATCCCATAGCTAACCAAACAACCAACCAAAAACTCAACAACCCAACCCTTTTACAATCTTGTTTAGCCTTATATATAAGTTAGTTTGTGTCTTATGTCTCAGCTTGCACGCTTTATTGTTCTATTGTAACCGCTTTTTCTTAGTTGGAGTTGCGTTGTCTTTCACAACTGATTTTTGTTGCTCATTCTATATTTGTTATCTAGCCTCTTATGAAGCTTGCGCAACTCATACTCAATCAAAACTTGCTCGATTCCTTATCCCAAAAACGAAGGGCCCAACAATAATGATGATGATGATCAATAGTCATTGAAGGAGAAACTCAATAAGACAACTCTAGATGCAAATAAATATTAAGCTATTCTTGAACCTACATTTCAAGAGTTTTATCTTGAGTTTAGTGAAGAAAACCTTTCAATGATGCAACAACATGTTGTAAATCAACTTTCACATATGTCAAAGCAACATGTTGAGAATACTCTTTTCAATCCCATCATCAAACCTTGGGAAGAAATATGCGACAACAAGCATAGAACAAGACTTGTATATGACAAGGAATTTGCCTTTCATATTCTTGATTATTCAAAACGAATCCACTTCATCAGTGTTGGATTCCTTCAAGAAGTTTCAACTTCACCAGAAGTTTTAACTTCCCTTGTTCCATTTATGCATCAGAATGTGAAGTGCCAACATTGTAATCTAGTTGGTCATATGGAGAATCAGTTTTTTGATCTCCATCCTTACCAGCATTGTGGCAAGCATAATCATTCTTCAGATAGATCTTCAAAACTGACGAAACCGGCAAGATTGAAGATTCACTATGAGTGGATTGATCCTTGGCAGTGGTCATCAACAACCAATGATTATATAAGTCTTACTGTAGAATTCAATCTCGAGTAAAGACCAATATTGCAGCACATAAAAAAATTGTACCTCACATAAGTGGTCCCCATATGGCGTAGATTTCGAGCATGGCCCTCACGGGATGAGATAACATGTGGTTTTTTCCACATGCCCACTTCATGTTGTACAAAAATGGAATAAGTATGATATGTTGGTTGTGGAGCCTGATTATCTTCTTGATTCAGAGGTCCTTGCTTTCAGCCGTGTTTATACCCCATGAAGTATTTACACCCCAGAAGTATGTACACTCTAGTACACTCTTCCAGAGTGCTGAGAGAGTGCCTAGCGAGGGTCAGGGGGACTATTCCACGGTGAGGAAACTGAAAGGCCCTGGTGGTTGGTAGCTTACATCTAAAACCTTATAAAGTATATTGTAATTTTCATTGTAAATCTGGACCCATTCATTATAAAGATTAGCAAATATAACGGTGAAGTTATGTTGGGGTTTTCTTCCCTAGAAGCAGCCACTCTTTTTATGAGGGGAATGTATTGCGGTTATGGATGATTGTGAATATTGGCCATTACGAGAAGAAGAAGGTGCTGGCGGACATTTGTGGGTTCCCTTCATTTGTTGAATAATAATAAGGAAAGGACTTGGAAATTTTTGTTGTAGGTTGTATCCCTTCATTTGTTGGATAATAATAAAGGAAGGACCTGGCAATTTCTCTGGTGGACGTAGCCCACACTGGGTGAACCACGTAAATTCGTGTCTCTCTTGTATTGTGTATCTTCTGTGTTTTATTTCCGCATTTGTTTTATTTTATTTCTCCGCGGTCCTGTTTTTCTAACATGATACTCTCTTAATCCTAGAAGAGGGAGTACAATGATGTAGCTCTTCTTTACCTTAAGGGGGGGGTTAAAAAATCAAATGATGATGGTTCGTGAAACCACTTGTGGTATCTCCTTTTATCTGACAAAGGGGGGAATTGATGATGGAAATGAAGATGGTTGTCAAACCGACAGTTTCGACAAAAAATATACCAGGTGAGCATCAAATTTTCCAGATGGGTAACTGCAGTCTATAGATAGCAGACTTTGGCAAGATTATGGTTCAATGACCTACAATTGAATCATACACATGATACATTGGGATGGTGTTTATACCTAAAAGTGTCAAAATTGGTTAGTGGTCATCCAAAAACCATCAGATACATGGTATCAATTGGATAGTGGTTATCCCAAAACACAAATCCAGAGAGCACTTCAGTGATACACTGATAGTAGAGTGGTGATACTACATGTTCACCAATTATCATAAGACATCAGATTATTTTAAGTTCAAATACTTGGAAAAATGATCAAATTGTCAAGAAATCAAGGAATGTTCGGATATTGCAGTAGTTCACTTCCATATCTCAGATCTCTTACAGTTCATTTCAGATGAACCATTCAACATCCATATTGGTGGTTATTCAAGCAGTTCTTCATTGAGGCTCAGCTCAAGAGTTACAGTATGAAGACTTGGAAATGATACCAGTTTATGCTTCATTGTTGGTATTATTGATCAGACTTGTGATTGAGGGGGGGAATGTTAGCCTATGGCTTACCTTAACCAATCACTAAGTCTAATTGTCACCTATATTTGTATTATTCATTTAGGATATTAGTAATATGTCCTCAAGTGATGACTAATGAATTAGTTAAGATTGCCCAGCCTAGTCATCGTGCATGATTTTAGGATCTAGAGAAAATATCTCTATGAGGTGGCATCACCCATTGTACTATAAATATGTAACATTGGTGTGAATACATTAGAGTTGGCTTGTGAGCCTTTTTTGTCATATTGTTTTTCTTCTGCGTATTTTATCAATATACTGGTACATCATCTCTTGGCTTTGTACCTGAAGTGGAAGCAATATTCTCCTTCAAAATTTCTTGTCTGGTCTCCTTGAATGTCTCTTTCTCCTTCCACGCATCAAAATGTTGTTGAGGTTTTGTGCTCTTTCTAACCCATTGATGTTGGTATTGATTCTGCTTTGTTGCATCTGCTCCTGTCTTGGTTCCACCTCGAGTAACTATATTGAAATTCTTCCCATAATATTCTTTAGTTTCTGCAACAATCCATTGAACAGTCTGATTATTTTGATTCCTTTTTTACTGTATCATTGTCATAAGTGTCGGACAGTCTTTTGTATAATGATATGTTGTGCGAAAATACATGCATGTCGTTGGTGGGAGTGAAAAATCCCTTGCATAATGTCTAGGTTGATGACAATTGTGACAGGTTACTGGTGCTCTACCTCTTACATCCACAACCTCTTCCTTTGAGTCATCCTATGTTTCCTTGATTGTTTGTGCACAGTGTATTATACAATGGTACTTGATTATATTAAGGTGGTGTCGCAAACTGTTGCGCATTATTATACTGCGGTGGGGATGTAAATTGTTGTGTGTTATTATATTGTTGTGTAGGTGGACCTGGCATTGGTTCAGCCTGCATCCTATAAGCATTTGTGGTCCTTTCCTTCATCATTTCAAAGGTTCTACAACCCTTGTCCTCATGTCCTACAGAATTGCAGAAATTGCAGAATGTACTCTTAGGCATTGTTTGGTAATTTTTCATCATGGGACAATGATAGGGATCATGTCCATGTGTTCTACATATTTCACACCATGGTCCTCCTGTGGGTAATGTATTTGGAAATCCTTCTCCCAAGTATTGCACAAATGTTGAGCACTCATTCTTATGGTGTTCTTATGTTATGCATAAGGTACACCATACAACTTCCCTCTTTTCCTTGCCTTTGTTCTGATTCAATTGAAAGGTTAGATTCTTGAGATCTTCTCTCATCTCTTCTACAACTGGATCTGTATGTTTATATTGATTTTCTTCCAATTGCAAGGTTTCTTGCAGAGCATCAGCCTGATTCTAGAACTTTTGTTGCCTCAATGGATATTTAAGATGTGGAAATAATGAATTAATGAATAGGTGCCTATGTTGCATATCTGTGATGGGGTATTTCAACTTACATTTCAATCGCTTGAACTTCTAGTCAATTTCCCAAACCGAATCTCCTAGCTTTCGTTTAATTTCTATCATCTCATTCATGCATTGATCCTTTGAACTTGGTCGTTGGAATTCATTGATTATTTCCTTATTTACATCTGCGACAGTTGTAGGTGTTTCTTGTGGATTGTTTATTGCAAGGTCTGTATACCAATCCAGTGTGCGGTCTCTGAATGTGATTGCAAGTTGCGCTACTTTTGTATCTTCATCCATGATTTGTTTAGATGACCAAATATTTTGACAAAATAAATAAATTCTTCTATGCATCCTCTGATCCTTCTCCATGAAACTTTGGTATCAAAATAGTTGGATCATGTCCTACCATTGTAAAATTTGTTGTACTGCCTCCATGCGGTGTAGATAATTGACTACTTCCAGTTGAATTCATACTTCCACTTGAATTTCCACTCGACCGTCGTCCTACTAAAATCCTTCTTCTACTTATTGGTGGTTTTCTAAATGATTATTTCTCTTCGGATGTCTTAGTCACACATGGGGTTGTGGGTTCCACATTAATTCTAATCTGGAATGGAGAACCTTCTTCTGCGTCGGACCCTTGGCCTCTGGTTTTTCTATCATATGTGGTGCACATGATTTCCTCAATCTGCCTCATAGCAAAAATATCCTCTAGCTCCTCTTCATCACTTTTCAATCCCTCTCGCTCGGCCACTGCCCTCTTTTTCCTATTGATCTTATACTGGTAGGGTCTTTCGTTGTGTGCCATTCCTGCTTTGTCCATTATTTCCTTTATCGGATATTCATCCATCATAATGGAGTCCATTGATTTCTTCTTCTGACCTCTATTCAGGTCCTTTTCCATATCTCATATCATCCTTAGGCTTCCCCCACTCTCCCCATGTGCACAGAGTTATTTAGTTGTCTGAATCCATTGTCATCACTCCTTTATCATGTAGTAAAATCTTGATCGAAGTGTAGAGTGATCTAATATATATTCCTCTGGGTCCCTTCAAAAACTCCTTCTTTGGAACAACGCATGATGTTGCAGTATCAACCACAAAATCAGTAATAAATCATGAAATAATGTTGTTTATCCAGAAATCCACTACGCGTGTGAATTTATTATTGACTTTCTCTAGCTGTGCAATATTCTTAGTGGTCCATTCTACTGGTCTTATCCGATTAGTTAGGTGATTTTCCTTTAGTCTCAGTATCCACTCCTGCAGTAGTTCTGGAAAATAAGAGAAAAATGCCTCATGAAGATTAGTAAATGCATACCTTTCCAAATACCGGCGTGGAGTATACTTAGGGTTTCTATTGTCCTTCCGCGCGAACTCGATCGTTTTTGTTGTCAACCATCATTCAATCTCATGCTTAGTAGGGTTCCATGGTCTGAAAATCCCCTTATACTACTGCATTCTCTTCATTGTCCTTCTCAACAAGTCCCCTCCAATATGTTCTTCTGGGTTCCAGCCCTTCTAGAGACTAGAAGGAAAAATTGTGCATGGAGTGCACAATGCAGTCTCATCCAATACGGCTTATGGGTGACTGAAGGATTGATCTAGATGGATATCGATGGACACACACCTATTCCAACTGGCTCATCTTGGCAGTTTTTCAGTTTGGCAATTATTTCTTAGTTTTTGGGTCCTGGACTTCCAGGGTCATTTTGAGGCCCTAAACAACATTTTTAGGGCTCGCCACAGTCAAACTATAAAAAAAGTTTGATTTTGATAGCATAATGTGTATTCCTCGAACAGACCTTTCCAACGGGCTATTGTGCACCTAAAATGGAGATCGTATGCAAAAGATACGACCATGATAAGTTGATGTACTAACTTACCCCAACGGGGCCCGCATGACTTTTGGCGCTTCATCTCCTAGGGTTAGGTTTTTGGATGTATAGGGTTTTGAAATTCATTTTTATGGTAAAAATTATTTGAGAGTCTCATTGTACTCATCTTCTTTCGAATGAGCGTGGGGGTGAATCGGTGTAGGGCTCTTTTTAAACTTCCCTTCACAAAAAATCCTTAGTTAGCAATCACCATTTACTCATCACTTATTAGTGTCATTTATAACCAGTTGTATGTGAACATATATCAGCAATAGATAACAGAAACATATATCACCAACAAACCATCACTACAAAGAACACAAAGAACACAAGATGTATGTATAATTTTGTTTTTATTATGGACTGTAATCCTTGGGTTTATCAACAACAACTTAATAGAGTTACAACTCCACAAGAGCACCAGCTCTGCAATGCAAGGCTCAGCTTACACAACTCAGCACCAACTGAGAAGAGGATTCAATCCTCAACAGATGCTAATTTGTCAACAGGTATGTGACCTGTTAGTAGTGCAGCATGTGTATGTACGCACCCTACCAATAGTGCAGCTTGCATATGTGCGCATCCTATCTGTACTGCAGCCTGTGTATGCCTTATGAACAACTAGGGTTTTCTCTTATTGAAAAAATCAGATCCTCTGCAGCCTTCAGTCACATCCACTTTTGTCTTTCATTGTCCAATATGTACCATAACCAATCACAACACATTTATTCTCTCCAACAACTTACTCATGCTCCTCAACCATACAATATGAATGTTACTCAATCATGTATAAGTAACCAATATACTATGGAAACCATATCAGTACTTAAACATAAGAGTGTTGCTCACTCTATCAATCAACCAACATAAACCATATAAGAACAGCCATACCAAGAATTCCTTAATCATTCACCATACAATAAGAAAAAGTATCCATCAAGACAATCATGTAACCATACCAGAACTTCTATGACAGATCTGAGCCCATAGATCTGGAACTTGATTCATCCTTCAGGAACCTGGAACCATCTCACACTCAAGTATTCATGACTCTCTCCAACTGTATGCGTCCTGACCTCGTTCAGCTCGCATGTGTACATGCTTTGGATCACTACATCCCACATATGTACATGCTCTGGCCCACTGCTGCTTGCGTACTCCTTCAAATACTAGGGTTTTTGAACTTCCAAAACTTTCCTCGTCAAGATATCAGATTTATGGAAACTTTGATGTGTCCATGAGATCCTTCAATCACTCTCTTCCTCATAATAGATCTTCAATATATGCTCAAGAGAGATGTCTTTACAGGAGACCCTTGCCTCTTATTTATACTCTCCAAGTAGCTTCCTTAGAAGAATCCACTAGGACACTTTGTCCACATATCCACTTTATCCACATAACCATTTGTCTACATAGGCACCTTTATCCAGCTTTGTCCACTTAGCCACTTTGTTCATATGGCCACTTGTCCATTTAACCCACTTTCCTTATTTTAGGGTTAACCCACTTATAACCACTTTCCATAATTAGAAAGTTCTCCATTTACTTTATTATTTAAATAATCCTCTTTAACTTCATCACTTCACTTTATTATTTAAATAATTTCTTCTTTGTAAGAAATTTGACTTCTTTGACCTTTTGGAGATTCTAGCCAACACATGAGGGTCCTCCAACTTCGTAAGGTCATAACTTGCAAACCGTGAGGAGTTATTTGACGTTCCACATACCATCGAAAATGGAATGAAAAGCATTATCCATATAGGATATGTTCACTGATAAATTCACTAATCTTCATCTTATTATTCCACAATTAAGCATGAGTTCTCTAACTATACTTCTAGGATAACTCAACCGCAAAGCATCTTCCCGTGAGGGATTTCACCATAAGGGGACCACTTTGGAGTTCATCCATTTGTTATTCCTATCAACCATGAAAAGACAATAATGAGTCATATTTACATCAATCCAACTAGAATAACCCATGACAACACATCATTATGGCATTGTCCCTTTGTCATTGATTCCATGTATGACCACATGATCCATTGATCAATCCATTTATGCATCATATGACAACACATTGATCCATATTCATTTATGCATCCTATATCAATGATAACTCATTGATCCATCTTCATCTATGCATGACATCATCTATGCATCATTTATCAATGAATTCACTTGACCAATGACTTCACTTGACCTCAAATCATTTACAACAATGACAATAGATACTACATCAATATACTAGGACAATACATTGTTCCTTTGACATTAATACTTTGACATCAATCCTTTGACATCAATGACAACATGATCCAACACAACTTTTCACAAATCCTTCTATGACTGCCGACAAGCAACACATATACCTCAAGCGGAGGTGTCACCCCCTTCAAGGTACAAATCAATTTTGATATTCCTATATTTGAAGGTCAAATAGATGTGTATGTCATAGATAAATGGTTAAACCTTATAGAAGGGTGTTTTCTTTTCCACAACTTTTTTGATAGAGAAAATATTACATTTGTGCTCCTCAAGGCCATCCCCCATGTCAAATATTGGTGGGAGAATTTCTGTGAGAAAAAGGAAATAGAGGGATCCACATTATTTGCAATTGCACCCACTTGGGGTTCCTTCAGGGATTCTATTAAGGAAAAATACTACGATTTTAGAATTTATGATGACTTGTATATAAGATGGACCACACTGCGGGAAGAAAGAGACCAAACAATTCCATAGTTTGCCAACATATTCCATACCTTGTGCACCAAGTTGGGTATCAAATATTCTGAGCGACATCTGGTGCTCAAGTATCGCGGTGGTCTGCATAGATACATACAGACAAAAATGGAGTTTTTGGACGTCTCATCCTTGGGTGCAGCCTATCGATATGTTGTCGAAATTGAGTAGAAGATTAAACAAAAGATGCGATAATTTGAGTCTGGGAACCCCTCACAGCGGAAGTAAGGCAAGGGCAGTCCTAACCCATAGAACAAAGGGAAAATCAAATACGGACAGCCTAAGGATAACCAATCTAAGCCAGAAACGAAGGACAATGGAAATATGAAGAAAGACACCATGAATTGGAGAGACTTCCATAAGATACCTTGGCATAACATTGTTGATTTCCGCTAAAAGGACTCATTGGTGGTGGAGGTGAAAGCCTTTGAATCAGATGTGGGTTCTGACTCAGAGTCAGAACTAGAAAAGGGGAGAAATATTATTGATGCAGAACCCAGTGCCACCATTGCTACCACCAAGATCCAGCCCAATGAACCTGATGAGCCAGAAGAAGGTGAGTGTCTCTTTCATTCACAGATGTGCATGAAGGGTACTCCACTCCACTTCATCATTGATAGCAGTAGCCAGAAGAACGTCATCTCAGTGGAGGTCGTCAAGTAGCTAGCCCTACTGAAAATTCCACACCCGCAACCATACACCATCGGATGGCTCCGCCAATGAAACGATCTTCATGTCAACCAAAAATGTCACTTGTCCTACGAGATCAAGCCCTTCAAAAATGAGGTATTGTGTGATTTTTCTCCCCTTGAAGTTTGTGAAGTTATTTTGGGCCAACCTTATTTATGTAAATTTCATGTTGTATATGAATCTAGGCCTTGCAATTTTATTATTACTTTGAACAGGAAATTGTATAGGATGCCCGAGGTAGTCCCACCTACTTCATGTTATCGCACAATATCTACTTTCTCGAAGCCCTAAGGCAAGCAAGATGAGATTGGTGTAACACAGAGGTAATCTTTTCACTGTCACCTCAACAGGGTACCTCTTTCTATTTAGGAGGAGGATGACTCTACTCCAACGGAGATGTCCCAAGACCTAGTGGGTTGATGAAGGGAAAAATTATGAAGTAAACCACCCCTCTCTCTAGGTCACTCAAATTAGTTTTATGTCTTGAAAGGTGAAGAAAAGGGGAAGACAGAAAGTACATTCCCTTAACCAAGAGAACAACAAATGTTATGGAATTTTACAAGCAACTAATGATATTGATGCTTCAACAAGACATCAAAATTGTAACAAAATGCTAGTAAACAAGTGTATGCAACAAATAATAAATGTATAACAACATCAAATAGAGTGATGACAGCTACAATATATTCCAGGAAATGCACTTGTAAAGACAATATAATGAAAAGTTTGAACACTTAAATGATAATTCTATGTCTTATGCAAATTATGAATTAGTTTAGCTAGCAAATGAACATTGACATTGAGCTACCTAAGATTATTATAACAACACTTGTAACAATAGCAAGATAAAAATGTGACAACAACAATATACCCTTCAGAAAATGTATTAAATGGAAATAAGATGTCACAGGTTAACCTTTGATTGATAGTACTATGTCATACACAAATTCTGGAAAGGTCCAACTAGAAAATAAGCTTGAAAGGGATACTAAAGGATGGTTGTAACACGAATAACAACAACAACAAATAAGGTCAGTCTACTAAACTAAGTTGGTGTTAGTTGTAGTTAGTAAAAGGAGAAAGGTTTGAGGTTTGAGTGTTGGTTGATCTCTCAATAAGGAGGAGGTGAATACTAGTGACTTTATGGGTCTATGGAGTCAAGAGTTAGCAACATTTACTTGGATCAAACAACAACAATGATTATACTAATCTAAGTAAGGTCGGACTTAGAGAGAGTGGCACCTTAAGTCTCTCTAGAATCCAAACTTTGAGAAGGTGAGGTGACTAGGGTATAGGCTATTCTAGGCCCTAACACCTCATTCTCCTTAGATTTATTAAGAATTACATTTTAATGCAACACAATTGATCAAGGCTTCTAAAGTGCTATAACTTTAGGGATTTAGGAGCTTGACAATGTAGATCACCTTTAACAAAGACTAGCAAATATAGAGCAAAGAATTAACAATTTAAGTTCTTCACTCCTAGGATTTACTAAGCATGCAATTTCATAATCTTTATCATGAGCAAGCAAACATACAATAACCATTCAAAATGAACTGAAAAAATGCAGATTTCCTTACTTCACCAAGAATATTCATACCATAAAATCCTAGATTGCCAAATGACTTCACCAAAAATGATCAAAGATGCATCCAAAATAGCCTCCAAGCAAATTTTCCTTCATAATTTCAGCCAAAAACCCAAAGAGAGTGCCAATTTCAGACCTCCCCTCTCCCAAGTGAGAGTGATGATGAAAAATGAATGTACTTTTGGTTTATTTATACCAAATTAGGCCCAAAATTAACTTAAATTCAAAATTGTTGGGTCGACCTAGCCAGTGTATTACAAAAATTAAAACTTGACAAAATAAAATTAATTTTCATCTAAGAATCCCTCCAAGGGTGATTTCATGTCCCTCTAGGGTGACGTTGGGTCTCAGGTGCAAAACGTTGGGCAAGGGAGATGAAACACTAGGCCTCCAAAGGCCTAAAATATTTCCCACATGTGCCAATAGCCTCATGACTGCCTCCAAAGTGACAACCCTAGCTCATGGGTGACGTATAAAGATGCAAAGATGAATTCCAATGCCTCCAAAGGCCAACTTTCAAGTGGGAGGAGCATGAAACCATGGGTCTAGGTCTTCCAAAGTGCCTCCAAAGGCAACGATCTTCTTCTTCCTGGTGCAATTCAACAATCTCTGTCATGCCCCTTGCTTGGGGTTTTTAGTTTCCATCCATGGGCTATAGGATCTCATAAAGGTATGAACTAATCATCTCCCCATGAATACATGTTCACCAGGAAAAATCCTGTAGAGACAACAAGTACGCCCTCCAAGGGTCCATAATTCATAAGGATCATATCATGTAAATCACATCTAATAATTAAATCACTCGAACATGTGCATCAAATCCCCCCTAAACCTAAACAAATTCTCAAAGGTGTTATGCAATTTGAAAAGTTTAGGTTTGGAGAGGGTCACAAGATTTCCTATTGGGATAATCCCCCTTAAGTCTGGGGTGTTTCTCAGGTGGAGTCTGGTCCAATTCATGAAAGTGTATGAGGTGGCATGGGGTAAACCTTTGAGCATGGGGTACATGTGATAACAGAGAAATGTAGAGTCTTACCTATGGGTGCCTTTGTGCTGGGTGGGTTGCACCTTTTCATGAATTCAATTGTTTCATATCCCATTCATTGCCATTATTCTTAGCTTTCTTTCTTTTGATCTTTTCTCTTGTGCTACAAGGAAATGGTTGTGGGCCATTGTCTTGGCTTGGTGACCAAAGGTGGCAGTGTCATCCACAAAACATTTCATAAAAATGAGAAGGTTGGCTCGTGATGAGACCCCCTTTCTCTTGGCTATGCAACCAAGAGTCACTACCCTCGCTCGGTGACCAGACAAGTGGTAGTGTCATACCACTACATGTTTGTGACCGTCATTGTTATGAACATAAATATACATATAAAATAGATATTAATAACATAATAATGAAATGATAATTAATAAATAATTATTATTAATAATGAAAGGACATGACTATTGGTTAAGGGCACCCCTACATGGTTATACAAGTGAACCCTCATTCTCATTGTACTCATCTCATCTTACTATATGTGTGTGTGTGTGTGTGTGTGTGTGTGTGTGTGTATTTCTCTGTATGGATTTGATTACTATATTCCAGATATTTTGGATTATTTGTGTGTGATGAACTTTGTTCATCTCATTTGGTATCAGAGTGATGTTTGATCTCAGCCTTTGGCCATCTGACCTTCGGTTAAAATTACATTGCCTTTGGCAACATTTTTATTGGTTGTTGGCCGCAACTACAATACTTCTTAGAGTTTCTCTGAAAAATATGGTCCTTGACCATAATTGGCCCTTGGCCATTTGAAGTCTAAAATTTTCACTGCATAATACAATATTGAATAAAAATAAACTATTACCCAAGAATTAAAAATTAAAAAGTAAAAAATAAAAAAATTAAAGAGATTCCTTCCACCTTGCTTTCACAAGAATATTGAAAAGAAAGAAAGTGTAAAAGAATGGTTTAAACTACCACAAATTTTCCGCTATATTCAAGCTCTCTTACTTCAGCATAAAAATTAAATATCTCTATCAACACAAGAATTAAATATATCTATCGTGGAAATTCACGTACAAGAAGTTTTTGTTTCCATATAAAACAAAAGAAAAAGAAAAAAATATATACATATATATATGATAAAAAAATTAAAAAATAAAGAATATATATATATGGAAAAATAAAATAATATATTTGTTCCTATTATAAAGAAAAATAAAAGAATAAAAACAAAATATTATTACCATCCAATGCATACATCAATATCCACCATTTACAACCGTGCAACCACAAGTTATTCTATACAACATTTTTTGTACGATTTTAAGTGCAGTAACTCTATTATTCATTATACCAATCCATACAATTTCCATAGAAGTAAAAGAGAAACTCAAGACTCTAAAAGGTCGTATCAAGAAGTGGGCTCGATTACACGGGATTAAAAATCAATCCAGATTGATTGATATTGAACTTAATATTCATCGTCTTATTCATGAAGACCTGACAGCTGGAGATCTAACTGACAGGGCACTCCTTGGAAACTGAAAGAAATAATCTCCTACTAGCAGATGAAGCCTGGTGGTGCCTTCAAAGCAGAGAAACCTGGATTAAAGAGAGTGATTTAAATACAAAATTTTTCCACTGCTTCACCACAGCTAGACAAAATAAAAAGCATCTTTGGGAATTACAGGATGATTTGGGCACTACTCATAGAGGACAGGATGCTCTCAAGATCGTGGCTACTGAACATTACGAGACCTTCTATGTGGCTAATCCTCATACTCAACTACAGAACTCGATATCTGTATCCAGAATCTTCCCCTCCTTTATCACAGTGGCAAACTCAACAACTCTTGACAGCCATTGCACTATCCAGGAGGTACTTGGAGCCCTTAATTCTTTCAAAAAAGATAGAAGTCCAGGCCCTGATGGCTGGATAGTAGAATTTTTCTTACATTTCTTCGACTTGGTTGGTGTCAATCTGCTCGATCTTGTGGACGAGTCCAAGTTAAGAGGAAAAATAACCGGTGCCATGAAATCCACTTCCATAACTCTCATTCCAAAAGAAAATCATCCTTCCTCCTTTGGGTATTACCACTCGATCGCATTGTGTAATCTTTGCTATAAGCTGATCACCAAAATAATCGTGAACAGGATCAAGCCCCTACTCTCTAGACCACTTTCGAGTGAGCAACTCGGTTTCTTAAAAGGAAGATAGATTTTAGACGCCATTGGTACAACCCAGGAGTGCCTACGCAGCATCAAGGTAAAAAAATTTAAAGCTCTCATTTTAAAACTAGACCTAAAAAAGAGATTTTGACTATATTGATTGGGATTTCCTCAGATTAATCCTGGCACAATTTGGCTTCAGCCCATCTACAATCAATTAGATCATGAGTGGAGTGACAACTACAATCTTCTCCATACTGGTCAATGGTGAAACCTCTCCTTTTTTCCGCAATGGCAAAGGATTGAGGCAGGGTTTCCCTCTCTCTCCTCTTATTTTTATCCTGACCATGGAAGGCATGTCATTGCTTCTCAAAAACAATCAATCTGAAGGGAAAATATCTGGTGTTAAAGTATCCAGAGTTGTCCGGATTTTTCATCTATTGTTTGCAGACGATGTTCTTATAATGACTAATGATTCCATACAGGAATGGATGAAGATTGATCACATCCTAAAACTTTTCTACAAAGCCTCGAGCCTCATGATTAACTGGAATAAATCGACCTTCCACTTCTCAAATCTCCATGACCACTCACTTTCTCTTTTAAAAACTCTGTCTCCTCATAGATTCATACATCTCTCTGAAGGATTCAAGTATTTGGGATATTTTTTAAAAGAAAATCTCCTCAAGCCTCAGACTGGAACTAGCTCATTGCCAAAGTTGAGAAAAGATTCAGACACTGGTGTAACCGATGGATTACCCTAGGAGGCCACCTCACTCTTATCAAAGAGGTATTGGAAGGAAAACCCATATTCTGAATGGCGTTAGCTACAATTCCCAACTCGGTGCTAAACAAGCTAAGGAAGTTGTCCTTTAACTTTCTCTGGTAGGGATGGTTGGATCAAAGTAGACAACACCTGTGCAACTGGGAATTACTAGCTAAGCCAAAAAAGAAAGGGGGTTGGGGAATCAGAATTCCTCTTCACTCTGCACTAGCACACTTTGGCGGGCTATCACTCATACAGGGGTCTGGCATATAGTAATCAAAGACAAATATTTACCCTATACCTCAGTGGACACCTGGCTCAAAACCGTATTCCCTTTTACAGGTTCGGCCTCCTCTCTCTGGAAAAATATTACTAAAGCTTTCAGTTGGATTACAAATTCGATTTGTTGAGTCACGGGATCGGGCCTTTCCATCATCATAGGCTCGGATCGCATCACCGGTATGGAAAATATTTCTCTCCTTTCACCTCAACTGATCTCTTCCTTAAATGCAAAAAACATATGTTTCCTATTTCAAGAAGTTGCACCATGTAGACCTGGTCCCCTATTAAATACTTGGAAATCAAGTTTGGAACTTGCTCTCCCTTCGTCTCTAGTGCCTGAGTGGACCGTTTACTGTCAGAATCTAGTGGCTACGAGCTTCCAATTGCTTTCAACCGTAGACATACTGACTTGGATGGAGGGCGATCGCTCGGGCACTCTAACTGCCAATAATATTTACACTGAACTCTCTAATCAGTCTTGGCCCCTCTTTATCGACGGCTGGAAGTGCAGTATCTGGTCCTGGAATCTTCCTCTCAAACTCAAATTGTTCATCTGGCTCTCTCTTGAAAACAATATTAATACATGGGACGTTCTCTTAAAGAAGGGATGGGTCGTCCCCAATATATGTCACCTCTGTCAACAAGATGCAGAATCTGTCCAACACATCTTTATAAATTGTGCCTTTACCCGCAAAGTCTGGTCCACTATTGTTGTAGAGCTCAATTTACCACTTACCTGGGATGGACCCAACCTAGCATCTTGCTTCGATAAATGGTTTACTCTCGCTCATCCCTCCCTCAACCTCCCACCAATGATTTTTTGGTTTATTTGGATCGATAGAAATAGTTATATATTTTCCAACCAATCCCCCTTTGCCATCTCAGTGGTCTACAAATCCCTTGGTATGCACAACCACTAGTCATCCATCTTCCCTAGTACAGATACCATTAAGACTAAACACCAAGCTAGCTTTCTGGTGGAGTCCCCCATAGCATGGTTTGATGGAGCCTCACAATAAAACAACTTACAGAGTGGCGCGGGAGGTGTAATACACATCACACAAAACACCCATTGCAAATGGACATTCAATTGCGAGCAAGGAACAAACACCAGAGCAGAGTTATTGGGTGTTTGGGCCTCTCTCCTCCTTACTTCTAGATTTCATTTAGCCACACTATCCCTGTTTGGGGATTCTCGTATCATTATAGATTGGATGAATTCTAAGGGTAAGCTATAGGTCTATAACCTCCAGGTCTGGATGGACAGGATCAGAAATCTCCAAACTACCTTCACCAAACTCTCAACCATCCACATCTACAGGGAAAACAACAAAGAAGTTGATCTTCTCTCCAAGGTGGCTCTTAAAACAAATTTGGCTCCATCTCGTTCAACATATGGATGGACGGGCATGAGGGCCATTGTTGGGCTCGTGATATGATTGATTTAATGATGTTAATTGGATCCTTTTTGGTCGAATATGTACATGTTTTTTCCTGTTTTGAAGAGTTTTGAAGAGATTTTGTGTCAAATTGCTATGATTCATACCAGGTATGCATGATTCATGTTTTATGATGGTTTTGAGTGTAATTCAGTATGTTTTTATGATTCCAGGAAACTGATTTGCGTTTTGTGTGTCACAGTGCAAAATCGTAGCTCGTTTTTGCATCTGGCACTCCGTCCGATACTCCATCTGGCACTCAGTCTGGTACTCCATCTGACACTCAGTCTGGTACTCCATCTGACACTCTGTCTGGCACTCCATCCTACACTAAAACCATGGGATATTTTTCGGTTATCATGTCGGAAGCCAACGATGGGAAAATCAGAGACATGGGTTTTTCTCGTGCTCGTGGCCTCCAGCTACTGAGCTTTTGACAACTAGATTTGAGTTGTTATGTTGGGCGATTATTGGCTCTCCTTGTTTCTAGAAGCCACCAACAGTTAGGATGCATTGAATGTGATTTGTTGTTTTTAGAGGAGGTTGACCCTTCCAGTGGTCGACCCCTCAACTTGTAAACTTATAAATACCACCTCAGTGGTCAAACAATTGTTGAGTAGAGTGTTAGAGAGAAAAAGACAGTTCAACTTTGTTTTGCTATTTTCATTTTGCTAAAACTGTGTAAAGACTGTGTTTTTGGTTTTAATGTTGAATTCATGTTGTTGAGCTCGTGGTTCGCCTTTGAAGAGTAGCCACGACTTTCTGGGGGGGCACCAGTAGTCTGTGTGAATATCCAATTAGTTTGCTTGAATAGTGTAGTTGTCATTTTATTTATTTCCTGTACATGAGTTTTCATTATGCTTCTTTACTGTATAAATTGGTGTATATAATTTAATTAGTTTAGTTCAGTTTTGCAGGTTATTATGGAGGCTATTGTTAATATGCAATGATCTGTTAGTGATAGGAGATAAGCTTGCAAGCTTAGATACTAACCCTGTGTATAATTAGATGATAGCTAGGTTTTCTTTATGTTAAAATAGAATGTAAAAATAGAGTTTTTAGTTTATGATTTCCTTGACAAGGTTTCGGTGGATGGATAGTTATTAGTTTTTAGCTTTCAATTATAGTTTGTCTATCTAGCTGCTACTTAGTTTTGCTTATTTAAATTGTCATTTAGTTTTCTCATTTAATCTCTTTTCATATGCTAAAATAGTATTTAATTTTTGTTTTATGAGTATTTCCTCTTTTGCAATTTGAATTGTTAAAATAGGACTAGTTTAGTTTACCTTATGCAATTTCCTTTTTAGATCTAAGTTGCAATTTCAATTCAAAGTTGATTATTGAGTTTAGTTTCCAGTTATGAATCTAAGTAGTATGAATTTGCTTAATTAGCATAGAATGCAATTGAATTTACTAGAATAGTGTTTTTATATTGTTGATGATTAATGCATGATTAAAAATCACATGGATATGCAGGGTAGTTAATGTTTCTTCTATAATGGATAAGTTTTCATTGGATTGTCTAATTCATACTTTCCACTTTGCTATCGAAGTCAATATTGATTTTATCCCTCTTGAGTTATCATTCATTGTTAAATGCCATCATGATATTATAAGATACCAGAGACATTCACATAACCATCAACACTACATTTGAGTTTTCTTGCTTTTATAGATTAAAGGATAGTTTCTTTGTTTTTGTAGATTAGAATCTAGATAGTCTTATTGCTTTGGTAGATTAAAGAATAGTTTATTTTCGTAGATTAAAGAATAGTTATTGATTTGATGCTTTGAATTTAGTAGATTAATATTTCCTTTCATAAATTAGAAGTAATTAGGAAGTTTAACTTAAGAATAGAGTTCACTTGCTTATTAGTTTGATTAGTTGCTTATAGAGTAATCTTGATTAGTTTACTTGATGTAGAAGTTATCATAGATTAGTTAGTTGTTTTCTTGCTTGTTTACTTGCCTTGATAGGGTAGTTGCTTGCTTTTGTATTTTGCTTTGATAGGGTAGTTGCTTGCTCATTTACTTGCTTTAATAGGATAGTTGCTTATTGAGTTTGAGTAAGTTAATTAAAGTAGTTTGTTGTTGTTATTGTTTATTAGGTAGATAGTTTGCTTTTGCTTATTGTCATGATTAAGTTGATTTTCTTTAAGTAGGGTTTTCATTTGCTTTCTTAGAACAATCCATCAATCCTTTGTTCAAAAGTTACTTAGGTTAAATAGTTTAAGTTTCTTGATAGGGTTTGATTATTAGTCTTTGCTTGAATAGATTAGTTCTCATATAGCCACTTCCTTAGTTAGACTATACTACCTCCAACCTTTATGCCTTGGCATATATATTGCTACAACTCTAAGTTTACTTACCTCAGGTTGACAATTTAATTGAGGGTTTTTACTGTCTTTTTAGTGCATATAGAACACCCATCAGCCATACACAGGTATTAAACCTCTTTTAGTATCGTGACATCCTATATAGATCAGTGATCCAATAAGATGAATTCGCCAAAGGGTCTTTCACAAATCAGTATCCCCTCTCTATATTTCTGATCTCCAGTTTTATTACTGTTTTTTGTAACTCTGGGCAATAGATCCAGCCTGTAAACCACAGATTAGTTATGGTTTATGCACAATCACACATTCCTCTCGGGATATTTGATATCCTTGCTTTGTAATCTCAGAGTTGAGAACAAAATTATATAACTAATATAATGGTGCAATTTTTTTGTGGAAAAAAATTGCCATCGTTTAACAAAAAGTCATGACCTTTGTTAAAACAAAACAGAAAGGAAAAAAAATAATTAACTTCTACGTTATATCAATTTTAAGAAGTGAAAAACATATGGTGAAAAATATAAAAGGAGAATATATAATAAAAAAGTAAAAAAATTTAATTAAAAAAAAGGTTGTTTTAAAAGTTCACAAATTTCGTGAGTTAAGGAAGGAGTATAACCAAGAGAGTTCTTTTGGAAAGTATGAATGTAATATTAAATTATTTTTCACTAATTACCAAGGGAAAAAAAAAAGAGATTAAGTGAATATAAAAGTACTTTTGGTAAAGTATAAGAAAATATTCAAAGTTTTTAAACTCTATATATAAAAAGAAGAATTATCAAGGATTATTTTCTTAAAAGAGTATAAAGGAATATTAGAGGAAGATATCTATTAAGTCAAGAATCTTAAGTCTTATTATTATTAAAGGGATATTATAATGATTATAAGGTATATTCAAATTAAAAAATGGATTTTAAGGAAGGAATATTTTCTAGTAAAAATCATCTAACTATATGCATCGGATTATTGATATTTAGAGGAAATATTCAAGAAAAAGAAATTAGCATCCACATTTGTCCAGATAAGAAGAAAAATCACTTCAGTATCGATTTCGTGAATCAATTAATAATTCCAAAGACAAGTGTCATCGAAACAAAAGACCTTTTTGGCAATAAATATGGCATCAAGGACTTATCGTTGACACTCGAAGATTATAAACTCATATCGAATTTTGAGGTTACAACTATATATGAAAAAGAGGTTGATATAATCATTGGTTCAACTTGGTTAGAGATATTGGGTAGCTTAATATTAAACTTTGAGAAAACGTTTTTAATGTTTTCTTACAAGAAGAAAAAAATAACATTACATGGCATCTCAGTGAAGTCAGATTCAATATCTACATCAAAATATCTTGATCAGATCTCCAAAATGCTACTTTCGGATAAACAGCAGTCAATACTTGAGATCCAAAAAGAGTGTGATAAAATTATCAAAGATAAAGACACATAAATTTGTCATCTAAAGATCCATAATCAAAGTTTGGTTACACAAATCAAGAAGTTGAAGAACGAGAAGAAATCAAAAAAGGAAAGGTTAGAACAATTTTACAGTAAAGAAGCAATGACCAGTGAAGAAACAATACTTGAACCTATTGAAATCAAGAAGCTTCCAATTAAAAAAATCCAGACCTCAGAGAAGGGAATAAACATCAATCTAGTTGAATTACCAATAGTATCAAGAGTTAAAGAGAGATCCAACAAACAAGATTCAAAAGAGATTTGGGTTCCTTATCATCATCTGAATCACAAGAGTCATTACGACCAACAACAAAGTCAAGAGGAATATGAACAATGTTATTTTTACCAACAACTAAACTACAACATTGTAAAGGAACAAAGACAAAATCGATAACTTGTATGGAAGCATGAAATGAGAATCCCTGTCAGAACAATCGATAATCAAATAGTTCCAATGAAGGTAGATTTTGGATGGGTCACTCCCCAAAATATGAAGCACATCAATTTAGGAATTCGAAGGTTATATCATCTTGTTTCGTTGAGAGTCGCAACTACAAGCATAGAACATTTGAGAAGACATCGAGTGCCAGAACAAAAGTTAAAACGGAAACCTTCCAATGATTAAGCTTTGAGGACAAAGCATTTTTAAGGGGAAGGGAATGTTATGTACATAAATATACATATAAAATAGATATTAATATCATAATAATTAAATGATAATTAATAAATAATAATCATTAATAATGAAAGGACATGTCTCAAAGGACATGACTATTGGTTAAGGGAACCCCTGCGTGGGTATATAAGTGAGTCATAATTCTCATTGTACTCATCTCATCTTACTATTCATTTGTTTGTGTGTGTCTGTGTGTGTCTGTGTGTGGATTTGATTACTATATTTCAGATATTTTGGATGATTTGTGCGTGATGAACTTTGTTCTTCTCAGTCATAATAAGTTGGCTCTTGATGAGACCTCCTATCCATCAACTAATACCTTGAGTTTTCATGTTATCTTGTGGGTCCCCTTTTCTTACTGAGAATATTTTCACTGCTTTCTCGGGGATCCCTGGGCGAAGCATATTGAAGGTTTCAAAATTGGCTTTTAAATCTTTCCAACTAATTTTACCCTTAGGGCATTCAGCCCCTTCTTCCCACGAGGTAAGGTACAACCCTTCCTAGTGTAGCCAATCCTGATGCCCAAAATATGGGGAGATAGAAGGAATAAAGATGGAAAGTGGTAATTATGGAGGGAACGGACGATGACTCTTCAAAGATCCACCCAGTAGAAACCCATCCTAAAGGGAAATCAACTTACTAGGGCAAGGTGTCACCCTCCCAGATTTAAACAAGGAAAAGAGCATAATTTCCAAGAAAACATCATCAAATGAAGAAGGATTTAATACAACATGTTCAAGTGCTTCAAAAATCAGAGTGATACATACCATGATACTTAGACTCATTACCTCATGGAGAAAGACCCACTACCACTTCAGGACCAAGCTAGTGTGATGGACGTTGCTGCTAATATGTGGACTGTATTGAAGAAAAGAGGGGCCCTCTGGGGCCATGCTTATGTCATCTGACTCTCGATACTCCATGTCTAGAACCTGTATGCATCAAGACATGATCTCCTTATTTATCCCTAGGCTAGGCGATAACATCTGGCTCCAACTCGGGGACATGTTCTCATTGTAGAGTGCATGATAACCTCAACATCTCTAGTATGACTTGTGCCTGCTAAATCTCAATAAAAGATATTAGTAACATCTAGGGTGGTGATATCACCCCTTGTCCATATAAAATAAAACAACTTCTAATCATGAGCATACATATATACAAATGAATCAAATCAAATATGAAAATGCAAATACAACTATACTATAAAGATATGAAATGGTATGTACAATGGATGAAAATGCCTACCTACTTATACTTACATGTTGGTTGAATTCTATGTGTATTCATATAACCAATGAAACCATCCTAGCAATGCCTCATAATACCTGCCTCTTTGCTTCATCATAAACCAAAACAATGACAAGTTAAGCACAAAAATAACATGAGTTAGAGCATGCATTATATCATAGGAAATTGTAAGGTCTAGCTCATGGAGGCAGGAGGGAGGGACAAAATTATGCCAAGTCACACTTCTAGAAAAGTGCTCAATCCATCTCATAATAGGATCATGAAAGGTTGAAGACTCAAGAGGATGGCTCAAAGATTTTGAAGGTTACTAACTTCGACGTCATCAATCCCCGAATTTTGAGAAAGGACTAACAAGAATCTAGAGGACAATTGACAATTTCTTAAGGGAAATATGAAAGACTGATATAATAAACTTCTTCGTAAGGTATTCAACCTACCCTTGAATTCTAAAAGAAGGCTCTGCCCTAGAGAAAACTTGGGACAAGGGACATGCTTCCCAACTGCATCCTTAGTGACATAACGAGGTAAAGTAATCGAAGGGAGATGGACATTGTCACTAGTATCTTGGGTTAGGCAAGCAACATCCTCACCCTTATCAAGATCTAATCACAATGATCGTTGATAATATTCTTCATAGAATAACTCCAAATGCTCAAAGGAAAGATCATCAAAATCCTCAAGGCATGACCAGAAATCATCATGAAAACATAGCACTAGGTCATCCTAGGGCGTTTGGAAGATGTTTGTAACTATATCATCTCCTCATTTCCAAATGTCAGAGTTATTAGTAACCTGATATGATAGTTGTAAAGGAAACATTTGGAAATGATCCTCAATGTCATAAATACGATACCCATCATAACCAATCACATCCCATTTATGTTTCCCAACATGTATGAACTCATCAATATTATTAACCATGTCGTCTCCTTTATCATAACATGACGGGCCTAAAGCATCCAAGGGATCCTCTAACACTTCTTCACTTTCCAAATCACAAAATAAAGCATCATCAAAATATTGGAAAGGGAAACAACTTATTGTATTCACTTCTTTTTGTACAGGAGCATCAAAGGCTTGGATGACTTCATCAAATGGAAGAGCAAGCATCATTACCTTGTCCTCATGACTTGCCTCTACATATTCATCTTCATCACAATTCATAGGGTCTAGCTCATCCAAGGATTCCCGTACTTCTTCACCTTCTTAATCATAGAATAGGGTATCCTGAAAAGGAAAATGACTAACCTCATTCTCTTCTTCTTGTGTAGGAATAATAGGATCTTGGATGGCTTCATTAGAGGGAGGAGAACACATTAATACTTCATCATCATGTTTGATATCGTCAGGCTCTCACTCTTCAACCAAATCCTCATTATCCTTGGTAGAAGCATGAGTAAATTCTTGCTCTTCCTTATGGTATTGGTAACCTTCATTAGGATATTTCTCCTCAACCTTTTGTTGGTCGGTGACTTGTTACCCTCTTTCCTATAATTTACTAATGAATATCTCAAGGGAAGCTAATCTCTTCCGACTAAGAGCATCTCGGGTATCTTTGGGGTCATCAACCTTGATTTCGGGAGTAGAGAGATGTTATTCCTTGGGAGAAGAGATATTTGCCTCAATTTCTATAGACATATGATAAGCTTATTGTATCATTCTCAAATCCTTTTGATCAAGGAGGAATCCCAGTTGTGTTAAAGTTGCATTGGTATAGAGATAAACGAGATACTTGTATTTAGGACGATGACTTCTACGAATTTTTTGTAACAAATTATCGAACCTAGTATGGAACTCCTTTACAATCTCGTTCTTAGTTTGTTTCAAGTATTCAATTATTTTTATCAACATGTGGATATATTATATTTTAATATTCCATTTCTAGAGAAAGGTTTCTTCTAATTGGTCCATAGATGTGATGTTGGCATCAGGCAGACTATCATACCATTTATTGGCATCTCCATGAAGAGTGGTAGAGAAAATTTGTATCGCTAAAACTTCAGCATCATCACTGATAGGATGTAGTTTAAAGAAAGACCAAAAATTATACATATGATCTTCGGCTCTAACCCAATCATTACCAGTGAATCTAGGGATCCATTTTTCATACCTCGAAGGCATTTGTCGAGGGTAACCCAGAATTTCACTCATATCCAAGGGTTTAAAATTACTTGTGTCCCATTTAGAAGCCATGGTTGGCTTTATCATTAGTGGAGTCACTAGATAATCCTTCTAGGGATTATCAAAGGGAAAATAGGGAACCACCCTCAGTGGAGTCCCCAGGTAAGCTTTGAAAAGTGAAATTATTTGAGAAAAAGGTTTACCAAAAATTTGTCATTCAAACAAAATTGACTTGATGTTCCTCGACATCGGCGCCAAAAATGTTATCACACAATATGTACTTTCCCAAATCCTTAAGGCAAGTAGGTCGAGATTGGCATAACACAGAGGTAACCCGAAAAGAAAGCCCAAAAATTATACATATGATCTCTGGCTCTAACCCCATCATTACCAATGAATATAGGGAGCTATTTTTCATACCTCGGAGGCATTTTTCGCGGGTAACCCGGGATTCCACTCATATCCAAGGGTTTAAAATTACTTGGGTCCCATTGAGAAGCCATGGTTGGCTTTATCATTAGTGGATTCTCCAGATAATCCTTCTAGGGATTATCAAAGGGAAAAGAGTGAATCACCCTCAGTGTAGTCGCCATGTAAGCTTTGAAAAGTGAAAGGATTTGAGAAAAAGGTTTACCGAAAAATTGTCGTTCAAAAAGGACTCCAAAAAGCTACATCAATCTACCTCATACATCTTCTATTTATACTATAAAAATGGGTAAAGACCCTTACATTATGACTCAAAAATCTAACCCTAAGTCCACTTGTCCACTTTCTTACCACCTTCCACATGATTGGTCTTCGATCCAACCATTCCTTCCATTGATCTTCCTTCTTTTCTGGCGCACTTCTTCCTTTGCCCTTTGTCACACTGGTCTTCCTTATTTTTTGGCACACACTGCTTTCCTTGGTCCATTCTACCTCTCTTACTACACTTTACTCCCAAAATTTCCTGCTCTAGCAAGCCCCCAACACTAACCTATGGGTCTTCCAAAGCCACTCAGGTCGTGTCTGCCTTTTGCACCGATTTCTCCAAATCCTGGAACTACTTCACCAGTGCATCGACCTGTTTCTTGGTCTGTGCTCTTTTCTCTGTCAAGGTCTCCATGAATTGTGTTGTGACGTACTCCTTCATCACTTGTATGATTTATGAATGTGCTTGTTCCATTCCGACTTCCTTTGTTTCCAGCGTTGTTATCATCTGTTATGCTTGTTCTTATAGGGGCTCCAACTGAGCCTATCTGATTTGTCGTTCCTCCTAGATTATATTTTCTTCTGCTTCCTGGTTTTTCATTTCCTACATGGACCTCAGCCTCAGGGGTATGGCCATTGTCTTCTGCCTCTGTTTTAGATCATGAATTGTTGTATTCAACTTCTCTTCTTTTTTCTCCAACTTTTGGATCATTTCATCCTCTTCTAGGCTTGTCCAAAGTTGTGCGGTCCTCTCATCATTTTTTGTTATTTCCTTGACTTCCAACGTAATATGATCTAGTTTTTTTGTGGCTTGCTATTCCCATTCATATCTGACCTCTGTCGGGGTAGTTGGTATCATTTTTTCCACCAATTCTCTTATATCCTTCTTGTACCCATCCATCATCTGTGTTATTTTCTGTAGATTTTCTTCTACGTTGATTTCTCCTGCTAGTGTGCTCTCCAAAATTGTTTCGAATACTTCTTCAAGGCTTTGCTCCAATCTATTTGCATGTCATTTTTCTTCCTCATGTTCTATCTGTAATTCTGTCATAATTGTCTCTAGTACCTCCTTGGATGTCTTGGTTGTCTCCATGTTTGTTGCATCCGTCCTTGCCCTGGATTGAACCTCTTGCGCTACACTCATCTGCAACTTATATAAATCTTTTGTTGGAATCTTGGGTAGCACCAAGTCCAATTGTTCCACATCCTTCAAGGGTCGTTGCATGGTTTCCTCATCTACTTGCAACATACTCTGACTTATTTGGAATGTCTCGCTCCCAATTATTTCTGTCTGGACTATCTCCTTCTCTTCATGAATTGGAGTCTGTTGCGTTGTGCTTCTCTGATGTGTGATAGTGAGTTCTAAGCTCTCCAGAACTACTTTAACTTCCATAATATTCATCATTAGTTCTTCTCTCTTAGATTCTATGACATAGAGTGCTTCCTCTCCTCAGTCTTGCACCTTATCTGCTACTAATTGTGTCATCTTCTATGATAGTGAGCTCAATGGGCTTCTTATGTGCCCTCATCTTCTTCGTTTGTTCTCCCATCTGCATGGTTAATTTCATCTTTTTTGTATGCATAGGTTTTGTGATCTCTCGTATGCTTCTAGTCCTTGTCTCCTGAGTTGAGATTCCCTCTCTATTTTATGCTCTCCCATTGGTTCTTTCTGTGTTGTCTATGATCTAGGTGGATATTGGTGGCCACCCACCTGTTCCATATTCCAACTGGCTCATCTGGACAGTTTTCAGTTTAGCACATTTCTCTGTAATGGGGTCATTTCTTTGTAATTGTGGGTTCTACACTTGAGGGGTTGTCCTGAAGCTATATATAGCATCCAGGTGGATATTGGTGGCCAACCACCTATTCCAACTGGTTTATTTTGGAATTTTTCATGTCAGTGCATCTTTCTTTACTTCCAAGGTTGTTTTGGGGCTCTAAACAATGTTTTCTTGGCTTGCCATAGTCAAAATGTAGATTAACTTAGAGGTTCATGGAATAATGCATAGTTCTCCAAAATACCTTTCCAATGGGCTATCACTTGCCTAAAATGAAGATCGTATGCAAAATTTACGACCCCGGGAAGTTAATGTACTAACTTACCCCAAAGGGGCCCGCATGACTTTTGGCACTTCATCTCCTAGGGTTAGTTTTTTGAATGTCTAGGGTTTTGGCATTCATTTTTATCATAAAATTTCCTTCAGAGCCTCATTTTCATCATCTTCTTGTGAATTAGCATAGTCGTCACATCTTTTCTCAGAGATAAAGTTGCCACCATTCTAGCAAGTCTTGCACTCTATATTTTTATAGTTTATGTACAATTATTTCATTAATAGAAATCATGTATTGTTGTATTTATTTGTTTTTGGCAATTTCTATGTGTATTTCATTATAATAGCTCTGCTTTCATTTCATTCCGAAAATAATCCGGATCAGTGGTATTAGAGTAGGTTTCTCTTGATCGATTTGTTTTCAGTGCATGTCCTCGACAAGGTCCGAGTATAGCCAGTTGGGTCTCGAGCTTCTCTCTCTTGAGGACAATCGCTCTCGCACTCTCAAGAAACCCTCTATGGTGGAAAGAAAGAAAAATGGCAGAGAATAAGATTCTATTAACCTATTGCTTGAGCAATCTCTCCCGTGACAGAGGGACAAAATGATGGAGAATATTTCCCACATCCTTCAACACCTGCAGATAGAAACAAGTGCATCTTCATCAAGCGGCCACTTTGGAGGAACCTATCCCTTCAAGGTACAAGTTGATTTTGATATTCCTGTATTTGAAGTTCAGATAGATGCGGATGCTTTAGAAAAATGGTTAAATCTACTAGAAGGTTATTTCTCTATTCACAATTTTTCCAATTGGGAAAAGATCACCTTCGCACTCCTCAAGGCTCTTCCCCATGTCAAACATTTTTGGGAAACTTATTGGGAGAAAAGTTCCAGAGAGGAGTCTGGAATATATGGGGCCGAGCCCACTTGGAATTTTTTTTGGATGCAGTCAAGGAACAATACTACCCTATTGATAACTATGAATACTAGTACATGAGATGGACCACACTGCAGCAAGAAAAGAGCCAAACAATGTTGTAGTTCACAAATACTTTCCATACCTTGAGCACCAAGATGGGTATCAAAGACTCTGAGCAAAATATGGTTCTGAAATACCGTGGGGCTCTACATAGGTACATCCAAACAGAAATGGATTTCCCAAACATCTCATCATTGGGAGTTTCCTATCAATATGTTGTCAAAATCGAGCAGAAATTTAGGCACTAGAATAAATGGGAGTTAAGGTTTGCAAATCCGCAACAACCAAAGCATGGTAAAGATGACCCTAAAAAACAACCTCCTGACAACCAATCCAAGACACATGAAAGGAAGGGTAAAGGAAAGATGAAGAATGACACTGGGAAGTGGTGTGACTTCCACAAAATCCCATGGCACAACAACGATGAATGTCTCTCAAAACAGTGATTGGTGGTCGAGGTCAAAGACAATGAGTTGAACCCTGATTCATAATCTGATCCAAAAAATATGGAAAATATATAGGTCATTGATGCAGACCCCATTTCTATTATCATGACTGCAACAATTCATCCAAAAGAACCAGTAGATCCTTAAGAGGGAGAGCACCTCTTCCATTCACAAATGTGGGTCAAGGGGAACCCGTTACATTTCATTGTTGATAGTGGTAGCCAGAAGAACCCCATATCATCTAAGGTCATCAAATAGTTGGGGTTGTAGATAACACCACACCCGCAGCCATACAAAATCGAGTGGCTTCACCATGGAAGAGATCTATGTGTCAGCCTGTAGTGTCTCATGTCCTATGGCATCAATCCCTTCAAGGATGAGGTAGTATGTGATGTTGCCCCTCTTGATGTTTTTGATGTTGTTTTGGGAAAACAATATATGTGGAAACATCATGTTTTTTATGAGTCTCGGCATCGTAGTTTCATTATTACTCTTGGGGGTCAGCTCTACAGGATACCAGAGGTGCCTACACAATGCCCCATCAAGCCCAGAGACAACAGATTGGTGGAACGGGTTCAACCCTGTCAGCAACAGGTTCATGACAACCTTCCACAAACTAAGCAATGCAACTTCTCCAACAAGGCACGTAGCTCACCAAGATTCATATTCAGAAAACGTTGTCCCCTCTTCCCCGGGCACTCAATGCAATGGAGACCATTAGCTTCTGAGGGGGGAGGATTGATCCAGGTGGATATTGGTGGCCACCCACCTGTTCCATATTCCAACTGGCTCATCTAGACAGTTTTAAGTTTACCTTGTTTCTCTGTAATGGGGACATTTCTTTTTAATTATGGGTTTTTCACTTACGGAGCTATCCTAAATCCATACACAACATCTAGGTGGATATTGGTGGTCGCCCACATATTCCAACTGGTTTATTTTGGAAGTTTTCATGTCAGTACATCTTTCTATACTTCCAGGTTCATTTTGGGGATCTAAACAGTGTTTTCTTGGCTTGCCACAATCAAACTATAGAGAGAGTCAAATTCTGACGGCATAATGCATATTTCTTGAAAATACCTTTCCAATGGGCTATCACGCGCCTAAAACGGAGATTGTATGCAAAATTTACAACCCTGAGAATGTACTAACTTACCCCAATGGGGCCCACATGAATTTTGGCGCTTCATCTTCTAAGTTTAGGTTTTTGGATGTCTAGAGTTTTGGCATTCATGTTTATCATAAAAAGGCCTTCGGAGCCTCATTGTAATCATCTTCTTGCAAATGAGCATAGTCGTCACATCTCTTCTTAGAGATAAAGTTGCCACCATTCTAATGAGTCTTGCACTTTCTATTTTTACAGTTTCTGTACAATTCTTTCATTAATAGAAATCATGTATTGTTGTATTTCTTTGTTTTTGGTCATTTCTATGTGTATTTCATCATAATATATCTGCGTTCATTTTGTTTCGAAAATAATCTGGATCAGTGTGTTTCTAGCACTAAGGCTCTTGGTATTGTTTCCTTCTTCCTTTGTTTCTTTGTTGTTGTGCCAGTACCTGTAGGTTTGTTGTGATCAGTTGCTTTTCTAGTATTTGTGGTTGGGCTACTATATTTATGTGATGTAGAAAATTATGTCCATTCCTTGCCCTTTGTTCCTTTCTTCCCAGCCACTGGTACCTTCCATTGACCCAGTCATTCTACAAGTACCCACTGGACTTCTTTTGTTGTAATACAATAATGCATCTTGAGCCATGTCTTTTTAGGGTCTCTTCTTGCTTGTATCCGTGTGTTTTGTTTGGGTGCCTTAAATTTCCTTCACCACTTCAAGTGATACTCTCCATGTATTTTAAATCTTCTCCTGCATCTCTTGGATATACATGCCAAAAATACTTGTGTTGAATTTTCTTTGCTTCCCATCTATGTTGTGTCGCAGAGTTTCGTACCTTGTTGCGCCACATCTTCCTACCCTTACACAAAAAATTAAATACTCCAGTTTCTCCCATGCATCTAGGGATATCAAAATTATCATCTATGAATAGTGGAACTATGTTCCAACATCCTACGCATCCCTGCAGTCTTCTAAGAAAAAGTTGAGCAGATATGGTGCCCAACTCAGAACTGTTCCTTTCACGCATTCTGCAGCTACTGCGACAACCCCTGTAGGTGCCTCTTCTTTGCGACACTTCCTCAATAACTTGTAGGCCATCAATTTTGTCACGAATCTGGTAGTTGGGTCATCAATGTTCTTAATAATCATTGCCATGTTTCTTGTGTTTGTGCCATTTTTTTCCTTTACCTCTTATGCAATAGCTTTTTCCTTGGTTTTTTCATCAAGGTATTGCTCTGGCTTTACCCCATCTGTCGATAATCCTATCAACTTGGAAATTAGGTTGACATATATCGGGATAGGTCTATGCATATGTTGGGTATATGTTATATTATTTTCATGTGTGTGTGTGTGGGTGCGTTAGATTCGACAACTGTGTCTACGCTTGGGAATTCGTTATTTTTAGCGGTTTTCTAAATTAGTCTCAGATTAAGGGATTAGGGTTTTGGTATCTATGAAATACCTAAAAACATTGTATATATTGTATGGTGAATGGTGAAATTCGATATAATGAATATAAGAGAGGTTTTCCCCGGTTGAGGGTTTCCGGTATAAATCTCTATGTACTATGTGTATGAGCCATTGATTAAATTCTTTTTTACTTAAGAATCTATATGCATTGCTTTACTTCACAGGTTTAAAACTTAGATGTCGTATCAGAGATCATTTTTGGCTTCAGAGGGACGCCTTTGTTGTTGAGGGTTTGGCTCAGTCTTGATAGATCAAGTTTATCTTGGGTATGTGATAAAACTGGGTTTAGTGGGAGCTTTTGCAGTGGTTATTCGAGTGTAGAAAGAGGAATGGCGAGCTCTTCTAGAATCGAAATAGAGAAGTTCAATGGTAAAAACTTTAAGCTATGGAAGTTGAAGATGGAGGACCTTCTTGTAGACAAAGAAAAATGGATCGTTGTGGATCCTAGTACACAGCCTACTGGTACGCATCCTACTGGAACACAGACGACTGGTACACAACCTACTAGTACACAAACTACTAGTACACCACCTATTGGTATGTCGAAGGAAGATTGGGAGAAGTTGAACAGAAGAGCAAGGAGTATTATTCTACTCTACCTGGCAGATTTGGTGTTGTTGAATGTCTCAACAGAATCTACAGCCAAAGAAATATGGAATAAGTTAGGGAATTTGTATCAATCAAAGTCCCTGGTAAACAAGGTGTTTCTTCGAAAGAAGTTGTGTCATCTTAGGATGGAAGATGGAGATTCTGTGACATAACATCTAAATGCCTTTAATACTTTGGTAAGTCAACTTGTCTCTGTTAATATTACAATTGCAGAAGACTATAAGTGTATTACTTTGTTATGTTATTTGCCAAACTCTTGGGATAATCTGGTTGTAGCAATTGGTAGTACCACTCAATCTACATTGAAGTTTTAGGATGTAGTTTCATCCTTGTTATCTGAAGAGATGAGGCAGAAAAGCATGGATAGTCATAGCATAGATGCTTTATTTGTAAGAGGTCATACCCAAGACAGGAATCCTGGTAAGCCTTCAGGGGGGAGATCTAAATCTACAGGTAGCTATAAGTCTCCAGGAAAATCTTTGAGGAAATGTTGGAAGTGTGGTAAAACGGGGCATTATAAGAAAAATTGCAAGTCTAAGAAGGTTGAAAAACCAAAGGGATCTGATAGTACCTCTTCCACACAGGCGAAAACCTCCACTGAAGAAGGAGGTGATGTTTACCTGGAATCTACAAGTACACATGCAAACCGTGATGTATGGTTGATCGACTCAGGTGTGTCATACCATATGACTCCTCACATGGAGTGATTCTCTAAATATGAAAAATATGATGGTGGTGATGTATTCCTAGGAGATTGTTAGGACCCTATAATGTACCTTTTTGCTCACACATTTTGCTATCATTGCATCCTTTTCCCACTCATATTTAAGCCAACATTATCACCTTAATCTATTTTTCCAAAGGTATATAACGTTTCTTCTCTTTCCTATATGTTTAATTTGTTTTATATGTAATTTTACATTACTCTCATACTTAGCCATTAATTAGAAATATATAGTTGCTGAAACAGTTTGAAGACTGTAGTTAATATATCATTACTGCTTGAAGACCATGTTGTTGAAACAGTCAAACAATATGCAGACCCCGTTGCTGAAACAGTCTGTGATTTGCAATGTTGAAACAACATGTCACATACAGCAGTAACAAGAAGGACCTGTTACACTGGCCGCAACAGTTGTACCTTAAGCCAGCACCATTACAACCATCGTTGTTGCTTGAAGACCACGTTGCTGAAACAGTCAAATAGTACGCAAATATCGTTGCTTAAACAGTCTGTGATTTGCGATGCTGAAACAGTATATAGAAGTAACAAGAAAAGATAAACAAAGGAGTTGTTACACTGACCGCAACAGCTGTAGCTCAAGCCAACACCATTACAACCACTGTAACAGTATTTTGCTACGGAAGATCAGAATATCCTATTCCAGCATAGAAAATTAGATCAGACTAAGAATAGGATTTGTATGTACACATGTAATTTTATGCTTAATTGTATTAAGAGGATTCTCCTCTTTAAATAGGGAAGAAATTAGTATTAGAGGGGGATTACGGAAGGCTTAGCTAGAAAGGAATTACAGAGAAGGAGCCTGTTCACTTTGGATATTGTAACTCATCACATTTGACAGATGAATAAAAGATCATTCTGAGCATTTCTTTTTAGTTCCTTTCATTCTGGGGAATCTTGTGAGAAGGAGAGGGTCCACCTTCTTCACAAGATTCACCCATTAGTTTATGTAGTGTGTTAGTATTGTTTTTATCTATACCCTGTTAAAACTCTGTTTCCACTGATTGTTACATCATTTTCATACAATTCATTCCTAGGTAACCGTTAATCATTTTGATTGGTAATCCTGCTTGCAGAATGAGTTTATGAGAGTGTGATAGTCAGAGACAGGTGCTGAAGATTCCTACTTTGGGGAATAGGGTCTTGTTCTCTGTTACAGAATAGTTAGTCTTCAATAATTGTTAATCATTTTGATTGGTAATTATGTTTGCATAATGATTTTATGAAAGTGTGATAGTCAGAGATAGGTGTTGAAGATTCCTACTTTGGGGAATAGGGTCATGTTCTCTGTTACAGAATAGTTAGTCTTATTTGCAGTATGTTGAAAGGTTCCTTTTTCCTAGGTTGTTGTTTCTTAATGTAATCCAGGATTCTTCTGATAATTATTTCCTTTTGAATCTTAAACTCTGCAATAGATAGATTGCTTTTACTGTAATTCAGAGTAGAACTTCAGTTTGTTCAAAGCAAGGTGTGATTAGTGTAACTTTTACTACAACTTTGGATTGCTTTTGAGATTGAGCATACATAGTGTGTGATTGCCTTTGAAATAAACATACTTCCCTAGGTTGACAATTTATGTAGCACTTGATTGTTTTAACTAATAAGCAATTATAGTGACCAACATTTTCGCGTCGTTGCCGGGGAAGGCAATTATAGATTTCAAAAGCAATTACGTTTTTCTTTCAGATGTATAGATTGCATGAGAGGACACGGAGCCCCCAAGGAAACTGACCCTACAAGTGTGTTGGCAGCCATTTTGCAATTTTATCTTTTCCCTATAAGTTTCCAACACAAGGGTTTTGAACCCTCAACACTCGTCGCAATTCTTTAAAAACAAAACGACACTATTTTCTTGCGCATTCGCACACCTGCCTTTCGTTTTCATTTTCACGACTGCAAGCGTGAAAACCTTGAGTTGGAAGTCATGTGGATAGTGTTAAAATGATCTTTTGAATTATTACAAATACTTTTGTTCGTTGTGGTCATTTCACCTCTAACTCAATAATAGTCATACAGTTGGCAAAACACCAAACCTTTATTCACTTTGCATTTTTGTTAATATGGTTTCAATTTATAAGTTCATGATGCAATGATTTTTGGTGTCTTTGATTAAACCCATGGTGCAATGGTCGATGTAGTGGTTTCTTTAAATCATACAAATACTATTGTTGATTTAACATTCGGACCAATTGTTGGTTATGAACACTATGATTTTCAATGGTTATTTGATTTTTCATTTGGTCAAAATCTTTTGGTTATGTATGTTATGGTTGTCGATGATTATGTGAATAATCCATTTGATATTTGGTGTACAAAGCTTTGAATTGTGATGTGAATGAAGTTATTACCAAGGCACCGTCGATTGTACATACCAACATGAATGTTTTGCATGGTTTCATTTCACTCCACCATCCTCGCACGCATAAGCATTAATGTTTTCCTTGCACCTCAGACTACCTCTGCTTGTTTTGAGAAAACTGTGGGATTTAGTCCTGTGTCTGCCCTGTCCAACCCCCTCACCGTTTACCCTATTGACGGTGTGCTCTCTCCTATGGCTCCTGTAGTGCGCATAGAACCCAATGGCGTCCAAATGTTGTTGTTGTTTGATAACGCTCATGCGGACCTAGAGAGTAATGGCTGGTTAGTTTTCATCCAAAAATTTGAGGGTTTCAACCTCGCGATCGCTCAGTAATTTTCCCTCACATTTGATGGATACAGGGCCAAAGTTGGAGACATCCAACTCGAATTGAACGAAGAATTCCTCAGCTCAGCCACGGGTTTGCCAGCTACAGGGCAGAAATGGTTTAAGAATTCGAAGGTGGATGAAGTGCAATGGTCGCTCCTGTTTACCTCAAGGAAAATTATCAGTTGTGACAAAGGTATGCCAGTCACAGCCCTTAACTCTAGGTGGCATGATTTGTTGGCCATTATTAAGAAATTCGTTACTTGCGAAGGTAGATATGGTTTAGTGTTTCTTTACCATCTCTGGTTGCTTATGAATTTCATAGATTTCCCTTTGAATATGCCTCATTACCTCCTTCGCAGTCTGTATAAAATGGCTAAATGATTTAAGAGGGAGAAGGCTGACTCCAGCCTCTTCCATCACTGTTTGATTAAAATTGTTATTGTTCATCATTTGAGGTTGAGTGGTGACTGTTGGGAAGCTTTCCTGTTGAGGAATGGCTTTTCCACTCCTGAATGTGGTCAAGTGGACAAGACCGTGGTCACCGAAACCCTTATCGGGCCTATCGGGCCACCTCCTACACTCTTACCCGCTGTTGAACCCTCGACCTACCCCAACGATGACCTACCCGAAACCATCCCTGACTCATGTTTAAAAGATAGTGCTAAGCCTGTTAAGAGGCTTGCAAGAAAAAAGGGAAAGGGCAATACCGATGTCAATAACAAGGGTAAGAAGGTCGTGCGCTAGATATTTAGGTGTGCTCGTAATAAGCCCAAACAAAATGCAGACCGGAAGCCTATTGTTTTGAGTGAAGATTTGGATTCTGAGATTGAGCAATTTCTGACCGAGGAGTACCCATACTCACATGGCCTGTTTTTTGTCAAACCCTATGACTACGTATCCAACCTCCCACTGTGCCTTAAGGATGACCCCAACTTCCCCGGGATCAAGTTTGATAGTGGAACCCCTGGCAATTTAAAAGATTCCTCACCTGTAATGGCACGGCCCGATCGACCACAGTGCAATGAATGCAACTCATGGCTCAAACGATACTATACAGATCTCCCTCTGTTGCAATCCCAAATTAATTCCTTGGAGGACTGGGTGACTGTGTTGTCTAAGGAAAATGATAGGTTGCAAGCTAACGATAAGAGGCAAAATACCACAGGCTCTATCATGTTCAAAAATGTTGAGGTAGCCACTGCCATTGTTAATTCAAAGTTAGCCTGACCGAATCGTATCTCTTTAGCCAAGGTACGATATTTCAACAATGTTTTTAGAACAATTTTGTTTATTTTGAATTAGCAAGAATGATTTCATTTTGAATTAGCATAATCTATTTGGTTTGTTTTGAATTGGCATAAACGATTGTATTTGAGTTGAATTAGTACAAAAGATTTGTTTGAAAAATCGAATATAGTTCTGTTTTGATTGAATCGATTCAATACGATTTTGTTTGTTTGAATTAGCATGAACGATTTGGTTTGATTTGAATTAGTAATAAAGGATTTGTTTGATAGATCGCATACATTTTTGTTACCATTGGATTAATTTAATACGATTTTGTTTGTTAATATGACCAGCTACAGAATCGTGAGATTCTGTAGCTAGTCATAAAATTTTGGATTTTTGTTGATTTTACAATTAAACACTATCTAAAATTGTTTATTTTTGTCCATCTTCAGGTACACATGAATTTCAATGGGAATTGGATATGTTGTGGAAGTTTTAGAACATGCTTTTTGTTACATAGTTTTGGTTTAGTTGTTAGTTGTAGTTAGAAATAGAGATTTGGGAGATTGTTCCCATATCTTTTGCAAACAGTTTTGATGATTTCCACAGGGAATGTTTCACCCTGTGGCCTTTATATATTATTATTTTTTGTAAACAATCCATCACTATTGGGAGAACAGAGACTATGGACTGATGATTATACAAACTCAAATAAAAGTGGATTTTTTGTACGGCTTTAGATTCAATTTATCTGACTTTTGTTCAAGTTTTTGTGCATTTTAATTTGTAATCAAATTATTGACTACTTTAGATATCAAGATTTTTTACAGGTTGATGCGATATGATTTAAAAATATTGTCCATATCTGATGTATCTCATTTTACTTACAGCAATTACCCTGTTTTAATTTAATGAACAGAAGGTTAATCTTCTTTTTTAAATGAGCAGTTATGTACAAATCTTCGCACAGGGATTTATCTAAATGTGGTGATCTGTAAACTATAAAATTGTTGTTGCTATACTTCTTGTTTGTTCTGTCATTCGTATTCAAGTGTGTCGTTGCTTCCTGTTTACGAGAATCTTGTTGGAAAATCTAGTGCAGGTTTCCCCCATCAAACAGCTGAATCGAGTAATGTGCACAGGGAAAATAGGAAGCGCTACTTCAGGTCAGTTTGTTATTTGCAATTTAATAGTTAATTAATTTAAGAATTCTCTATAGTTTAGATAGATATATAGTACAGATTGTTATCTTCTTTGCTAAGTTAGATAGCTGTTGTTTATTTCTTTTTCATAAAAGTTATAAAAATCCAAAAATAATAGCTTCGCTGTCATAAGACAATTTACAAATGATTTTGCAAATTTCGATCAAAATTTGTATTCTGTAAATACTGTACATATATAATTGAGATTTAATTGTATTGATAGCTGAACATTTAATAAGTAGAATTATTGTTTTATAATATTAGTTAGTAAACTGTATATATATATATTAGATCTGTATATAGTTTGCAGTAGTTTTTTTTTCACTTAGATTAGTTTCTTTAGCTTAGTTTTTCTTTCGTTTTCCTAGGACTTAGATCGGCCAACGGAGCCGCTAAACCCGTCAGAGTGGATTAATCCAAACGGCTTGGGTTATTTAGACAACCTCGGACCGGATCCACCCCTCCAGTTGACGAGCGTTCAATTTCGCCCGTCAACAAATGGCGCTAGAAGGAGGGCCTGAAAATTATTAATGGCACGAGGCAGTCGTAAGACTCCTCCACCACCCAACCGCTCACCTATAGTGACAAGAATTCATTCAAATGACAACATCATCCCTCAAACATCAACCACATCAAACGATGATCTACAGATCACAGTTGAACCTGTAACCCCAAATCCTACAGGTGGTGACGTATAGGAGATTGTCCGACAATCTCTCATAAGAACACATAGTGCCTTCGCCCATTTAAGACAACCAAATCGACCTTTGGACCAACCATTAGATTTCTCTGATATCAGAGAACAACTTGGAGGCACTAACCTCACTTTAAACCCTACAGATCCAATCCTCACTCCTGTTGCAGGAGAATCTGCAATACCACCCTCACCACCTCCATCACCCCCTTCTTTTGGAGAAGACTCTTCTGACGAAGGCAGTTCCTCTTCCCAGCCTTCCACACTGCCCTCACCAATGGCTAACCAGAACAATCCTACCAGACCCTGGCTCGAGCAAGATGCAGTAGCCGTACCCGGGCCTCAGCATCCCTTACCCAAACATCCATAGAAGTGGCTCCCCAAGTTTGATCCTGACTCTAAACAGATCGTCGAAGATCACACTAAAAATTTTATGTTAGCCATTAGACTCCGTAATGTCGAGCACGAAGACGTAGTCTGTAGGTTGTTCCCCTATACTTTCGAGGGCAATGCCTCTACCTGGTACTTTGCCTAGCAGCCCCATACCATCGTGTCGTGGGAGAAGTTCGAATCCTGCTTTCTTGAGAAGTTTGGAGACGATAAGTCCCCATAAGTTCTAGTCATGGAGCTTTATAGTTTAAGAATGAACCCCAAAGAGAAAATCAAAGACTTTAACCAGAGATTCTTAACACTAAAGAACTGAATCCCTACAGATTCGATGTCTGCTGAGAATCTTATCATAGCATACTATACTAAAGCCTTGCATCAAAGTATAGCCATTTGGGTAAAACGATCTAAGAAAGCCATGTTGTTAGAGGCCTTTGAAGAGACCAGTGAGATTGAAAAAGACATCCTTAGTTTAAAAGACACTACTAGCAATGAAACAGAGACTAGTTCATCTTCCAAAAAGAAAATCAAAATCCTCCCTAGACCTGCTCAAAATAAAACACAACTTGAAATCTTGGATTTAGAAAACTTAACTAAAGTCATTCAAAAACTGTCAAATCAAGTTATAGATTTGAAAAGGATAGTCGAAGAAGCTTCTTCGAGCAAGGGGCCTTACAAACCCCCGTTTAGGAAGCCTTTTCCCACCAACCGACCTAATTCAAATATCGAGGGCTTAAATCTAGAAAGCCTGCAATTCGCCATTCAAACAATTCTAGAAGCCCAAGATAACTTGGTGCCCCCTGAGATCCCTGAGGAAGTAGTTGAACAAGAGACAGTTGAAGAAGAAGAATCTTCTCCAAACATTTTTGGACACTTCTCGGATAGCATTTTTCAATCTAATTTCGAGACAGTACATCCCTACAATACTAGGAGTAAGACAGCAAACAAACCTTCTTCGGAAAACACTACGACTTTGCCCCCAAAATAGTCTAAACCAGCTGAGACTAAACAGAGTCATGTAAACCCAAACTTAGATTATGATTTAGTTGAAGATCTAAAAAAGTTAAGGGCTAACATTTTTGTTTATGAATTATTAAAATTTTTGTTTCTGCTACAAAAAATGTTACAAAATATCGCAGAGAATAGAAAAAATGGTAATCCAAGCAGTAACAAAGTTGTTCAGAACAACCCAAAGGTTCCTTAGAAGGCTTCCGCTAAGAACAATTCTGATCCTCGCGAGAAGGGAGGCCTTCCTGTAAATAATTTAACAAATGTAGATAAATTAGCTTTAGAGGCTGCGAGTAAAAAGCCACAAGCTTCCACCATTAGTACTCGCAGAAATGTACCTCCATTTTTGTTAACTTTCGAAATCTTCAATAGAAACGTGCACAATTGTATGGTAGATTCAGGAGCATCATCCAATGTAATGCCATGGTCTGTGTGTCAGAAGATTAATGCTGAAGTTGAACCATCCACCTTAAAGATCATCCAACTTGATCGAACTAGTGTTAAAGTTATAGGTGAATTAAGGAATGTGCTTATAAAATTATCGTCTAACCCCAACGTTCATCAAGTGATTGATATTATTGTTGTGGATATTCCATAAGTTTATGGTTTGTTTCTAAGCAGAGACTGGTCAGAGCAGCTACACAGCTATTTCGCGACAGATTGGTCTCACCTATGGCTACCCGAGAACRGCAAGCCCAACAAGATCAAGGTAAATCGTGAACGCTACCTAAAGCTCACAATCACAGATTTAAATGATCCCAATGAACCATTTACCCCTTCTGTCGATTCACCCGAAATACAAGGGATGGATACCTTTTTCGGCAATTTCATGGCTGAGGCTTCAGCTATCACCAACCCGGAACAACAGTCCGAGATTGTAGCATACATGCAGCCAGTAGTTCCTACACAATGGTCTCATGCACCCAATAAAAATCAAGTATGGTCTCTTTACTTTGACGGGTCAAAGTCCAAAGAAGGGGCTGGTGCGGGTTGCGTTATTATTGATCCAGCAGGTAACAAAACCCTGATTGCATGCAGGTTAGAATTTGAATTTACTAATAACACAGCAGAATATGAGGCTTTATTACAGGGCCTCAGAAAAGCATTAGATATGAACATTCAAAATTTGACTGTCTTTGGCGATTCGGAAATCGTAGTCAGACAGGTAAAAGATTCTATCCACTGTCTGTCTCCGCATCTTAAAAGATACCAATCTGAGGTATGGAATATGATGAATAAGTTTTCTGCTTTCAACATAAATTCTATTCCCAGATTGAATAATTCGGAAGCTGATTTATTAGCTAACGTAGCTTCCAAACTCTTTCCTGCAGAAGGCTTGTCCCCGAATGCATTCTTCGTCGAACTATTGTTCAGGCCATTCGTTCCCGACAACATCATGAATTGGAGAGTCTTCTACGACGATCAACAGATTATCAGCTTCCTGCATATGGAAGAAACTTTCCAAGGCGCGGTGATCGACGAATGCACTCATGACGACAATTTGCGCGATTTCACGGTAATACCAGATCCAAGATCTTCTGAATCTTCATCAGACATGGTAAATTCTATCCCTAAATCTGTAGTTAGATTAGAAAAATTTTACGATCTTCAAGACAAATTTAAAAAATCGGTCAACTGTAAAACAAATAGTTCCTCTTTATCATATGAAAACGTAAACTTGGGAACTAATGACAATCCACAGTGCATTAATTTAGGGGTGGGGTGTTTTGAACAAGAGAAAGTCGCATTTATCAAATTGTTTAAGGAATTCAAAGATGTTTTTGCATGGACGTATGACAACCTTAAAAATTTCGACCCTAACATCATACAACACATCATTCCTATGAAACCCCAAACCTTGTCGTTTCAACAAAAGTTGAGAAAAATGCACCCTAAGCTCGAACCGACCATCAAAAAAGAATTAAATAAACTCCTGAATGCTAAGATAATTTTCCCAGTTAGGCATACGCAATGGGTTTCTAACCTTGTCCATGTCCGAAAGAAGAGTGGTGAAATCCGACTATGCGTCAATTTCCAAAACCTTAATTGAGCGTCTGATAAAGACAACTACCATGTCCCACCCATGGAACAGATCCTTCAACAGGTATCTGGTTCTGAAAGATTATCCTTATTGGATGGTTTTTCAGGGTATAACCAAGTCCTGATGTCTCCTCCAGACCAACTTAAAACTACCTTCCGCACTCCATGGGGCACCTACGCTTATAGGAAAATTCCCTTTGGACTCATTAATGTCGGTGTCACTTTCCAGAGAGCGATGGACATCGCTTTCCGAGGCTTAATCAATCAATATGTCGTAGTTTACCTAGATGATTTTACTGTATTTTCCAAAAACAAAACTGATCATCTAGCTCATTTAAGAGTCGTTCTACAGCGATGTCGTAAGTACGGCATTTCCTTGAATCCTAAAAAATCTATCTTCGCAGTAGAACAAGGTAAGCTCTTAGGATTCATTGTGTCAAGCAAAGGGATGATTATCGACCCTGAAAGGACTCAGTTCATCTCGAAACTTCCCCCTCCCTCATCCAAAAAGTCTATGCAGTCTTTCCTAGGCCAAATGAATTTTTTCAGGACATTCGTCCCCAGTTTTTCAGAAATGGTAAGACCTTTACAGAATTTAATTAAGAAAGACGTGCAATATCATTGGGGACCCTTAGAAAACCAAGCTTTTAATTCAATAAAAAAGGCCATAATAGACGCTCCTTCTCTCATGAGCCCCAACTTTTTGCAAGACTTCACACTCTACACTTTTGCTTCTGACCGCTCCTACGTTGTTGTCCTAACTCAAAAGAACGTTGAAAACAACGAAGTCCCAATTGCCTTTATGAGCTCTGCTTTCAAAGGCGCAGAACTTAATTACCCAATAGTAGATCAGCAATCTTATGTTGTTTTTAAAGCATGCAAGCACTTCCGATCTTATCTTTTGAAATCTAAGACGAAATTTATTGTCCCTTACCCAGTCGTCAGAAATCTGTTAGTGCAGAAAGAACTAGGCGAAAAGAGAGCGAAATGGGCTACCTCCTTACAAGAGTATGACATAGAAATCACCCCAACACAAATAGTGAGAGTCCAAGGGTTGTGAAAGTTAGTTGTTGACTCAGAAGCAGGACAGCAAGAAGAAAACGATATGTCTAACCCAGGACAGCACAATCAAAATTCAATCTGTTGTGCACAAAACTCTGTCAGTCCCTGGTATGACGATATAAAATTATGTCTTGAACATGGGTCAGCCCCCCGTCACCTGGATCCCACTAAAAGAAGAGCGTTAAGATTAAAATCTGCCTCCTTTCAGTTGATTAATGGTATTTTGTTTCATCAAAATTTTGATGGAGTACTAATGCGTTGTCTTGAGAAAGATGAAGCAGAAAAGGTCTTACTAGAATTGCACGCAGGAGAAGCTGGTGGGCATTTTGGTGGGGATACCATTGCCCATAAAGTTTTAAGAGCAGGTTATTACTGGCCTACACTTTTTAAAGATGCTCATGCCTTGTGTCGCAAGTGTCTTATTTGTCAAAAAGCGTCTGGGCGGATACAGAAACCAGCCTTTCCTTTGCAGCTTGTTTCAGTAGACTCCCATTTTTAGCAGTGGGGTCTTGATATTATAGGTCCAATCAATCCGCCATCCTCACAGCAGCATAAGTTTATCATAAATGCCACAGATTACTTCACCAGGTGGTCTAAAGCTACCCCCTTAAGAGTTGTAAATACCAGTCAGGTAATTGTCTTTTTGAATTTGAATATTATTACTCATTTTGGTATCCCTCACTGTTTAGTATTCGATAACGCTTCTTATTTTTCGTCTCTTGAGATGAGTGAGTTCGCTCTAGAAAAGGGAATTAAATTGAAATATTATGCCAGATACTACCCTCAGGGTAATGGATTGGCAGAATCGACAAATAAGAATCTGATTAAAATCATCAAGAGAACGGTATCTGAAAATCACAAAAATTGGCATAATGCACTGTTAAACGCAATCTGGGCTGATAGAGTAACACCAAAAACTGTTGTGGCTAACTCTCCCTTCTTTCTCGTCTATGGAAGAGAAGCAATTCTGCCACCACATATTCTTCTTCCCTCACTACAGCTATGTCAGAAAATACAAGAAGAAAACTACCCCCCTTTGGAAAATCGAATTAACGCTTTAATGAAACTAGAAAAGGTAAGGGCTCAAGCAAAATGTAAGTTAGATCAGCATCAACTAGTGGTCAAAAGATGGTTTGATTCCAACTCTACCTCTGACAGGAAATTTGAAGTAGGTGACCTTGTCTTGAAATGGGACAAACCACACGAGGGAAAGGGAGAACACACGAAGTTTTAGAACTTATGGCTAGGACCGTTTTTAATTGATGAAAGATTGGGTCCCATCTCTTTCCGATTACAGAGTCTAGAGGGACAGCCAGACACCTATCCAGTGAATGGCCAAGCTCTAAAAAGGTATTTCGCTTGATGACAACCCTATGTATATTGTGTAAATATTTTTCTTTTGTTTGCTTTTCTTTTACTGTTTTGGTTTTGATTTTTCCCTTACACTTATCAGTTTTTTCTTTTGGAAATACACATATCTGCATTATGAACTGTTCAGACAAAGAAAACAGAAAATTCTTTCTTTGAAATGACTGCTGAAAAACTGTCTAAACATCAATTGTAATATCCTTACAAAATTTACAGCCATGTTGAGGGAAGATTGTTGTTTGAAAGAAGTTTATTGATTTCAATCTGTAAGTCAAGCCTGTCACGATCATCCATTATCTTCTTACGCTGTCCCTGTTCCTTAAGGGAATAACTCAGAAGATGTCTCCCTACTTTCGAAGGTCGGTTTTGTAAACAAACCATCTCTGAATCTTAATGAAGGACAGTTTAAAAAATTATTTCAAGGTCTGAAAAAATATGTCTAAAATATCATAATTTTCAGCGTCACCCCGCTCAATTATATATCTTTAAAAACCAAATAAATCATTAAAAGAGTTGTGGGACGTGCTTGTAAACCCACCGGGATACTGAACAGGTCTGCTGGCAGCGGGTAAATGCATGCATGACGCCAAGACAACTTTGTCGGGGTACTGAACAGGCCCGCTGGCAGCGAAGCAATGTCGGGTATATAAAAATTCGCAAGTATGGAATCTCTTGACCTTAAAATGTCCTTTATTCTGATCTAGAACTTCTTGGCAGGATACGAATATCAGAATGGGTTAAATGGAAACCCTGTTGAGGCTATGGACGCCTGCTGGCAGCAGTGGCTCTGTCAACAGTATTGAAGATTTTATATTTAATATCATGACTTGTTTTTTCAGACTGTTATCAGTTTTCATCTTTTAAGCA
>SNQJ01S0002420.1:186187-200053 GCA_010110895.2 Picea sitchensis | reverse complement strand
GGGTTGATCATTGTGTATATTCCAAGCAGGTTGGTAATCACTTCATTTATGTAGTGTTGTATGTTGATGACATGTTGTTGGTAAGAAATAACATGGATGTTATCAAGGAGGTGAAATCTCAACTATCCTCCAAATTTGACATGAAGGATCTCGGTGTTGCTAACTTCATTCTGGGAATGGAGATTAAAGGAGATCATGAAGACAAGAAACTCTGGTTGAATCAGAGAAAATATGTTGAGACGATATTGCAGAGGTTTAATATGCATGGAAGTAAACCGGTCAAGGTTCATATTCCTATAGGTGTAAAGTTATCTACAGATCAGTGTCCCAAGACATAGGAAGAAGAAGAGGACATGTCCCATGTTTTGTATGCCAGTGCAATTGGTAGTTTGATGTATGCAATGGTCTGTACTAGACCAGACATTGCACATGCAGTGGGAGTTTTGAGCAAGTATATGTCAAAACCAGGGAAGGAGCATTGGACAACAGTAAAGAGGGTCTTCAGGTATCTTCATGGCACCACCAGGTATGGATTGTGCTACCAAGGAAGACCAAGATTAGAGAGAGTGGTGGACATACATGGTTTTGTTGATGTAGATTGGGTTGGAGATTTGGATCGCAAAAGATCTACAAGTGGGTATGTGTTTAACCTATTTGGAGGAGCAATCAATTGGATGAGAAAAAGACAGGTTGTAGTGTAACTCTCAACTACAGAAGCTGAATACATGGCAGCCACTCATGCAAGCAAGGAAGAAATATGGTTATAGAGATTGTGTTCAGGTATTAGGTTGGTACAACAAGCAGTGAGATTAGATTGTGACAATCAGAGTGCAATATTCTTGGCAAAGAACCTAGCTTATCATTCGAAGACAAAGCATATTGATGTTCAGTATCACTTTGTGAGAGACATGGTTGAATAAAAAATGGTGTTGCTGGAAAAGGTTGACACTTTGAAGAATGTTGCAGATTCATTGACAAAGTCTGTGAGCACAGAAAAGTTCTCCTAGTGTAGAGTAACAATGGGCATTGTTGCCCTGGATTGTTGACTATATAATCCCATGGGCCCCTGGATGAAAAGAAAACAACAAGTGGGAGAATGTTGGGTATATGTTATATTCTTTGCATGTGTGTGTGTGTGGGCACGTCAGATTCGACAATTGCATCTACGTCTGGGCGGTTTTTGCTATTTTTAGCGGATTTTGTTATTTTTAGTGGTTTTCTAATTTAATCCCGGATTAAGGGATAAGGGTTTTGGTATCTATGAAATACCTAAAAACATTGTATATATTGTATGGTGAATGGTGAAATTCGATATAATGAATATAAGAGAGGTTTTCCTCGGTTGAGGGTTTCCGGTACAAATCTCTTTGTACTATGTGTATGAGCCATTGATTAAATTTTGTTTTGCTTAAGAATCTATATGCATTGATTTACTTCACAGGTTTAAAACTTACACCATCCATATAAATCCTCCATGTACGTGGGTCAATAGTTGTTTGATGCATGCATTGACGTCTCTTCCCCTACTGAAATGAGGAATTTCCAATATATTCATGATGTCGAAATTGTAAAGTCTAGCTATCCACTGTTTGGGCTCCATAATTGGGATTCCTTTCGAAGTTGACCCCATGTTCTCCATATACACCTCCTACGCAAGCTCTAGGAACTTGGAAACTTCTGTCACATTCTAATATTCATACCACAATTTGGGAACACATCCCAGCATATCTTCCATAATGACGACTGATTTCGGGATGTGAGGCATTGACAACTCAAGCTATGTTTGTATGTGCACTGTTGCTTTCTTCTTCGACGTCCATGTTGTCATTTCATCTAGGGTTTCTTCTTCCTACATTTCCTCATTTGTGGCGTGGTCATCCTCAACCTTTGGGTTTTCCTCTGTTGTAGGTGTATCAGATTATGTTTTTTCACTTTCATTGTCACCATGTTTGCCCACCGTTCCTATGGTATATGTGCTAGGGTTTCGGCCTTGCGTTGCTTGGTTGACTTATGTCACTTCTTCTTGTGGTTTTTCTTTCGCAATCATCATCGGGCTAATAGATTCAGTCTATGTAGTGGGAATATCATCCACATCAAACACTCCAGTCATTTCTTGTAGCAGTATGTTAGTGTTGTGGGTTCTTCGTGTGAACTAGCTTGGTTGTCTGAACTTTGGCGGCGCTATTTTCTTAGCTTGGGAAAACTTGGCTGCAAATATCGGTTGGGTTCTTCAAAAACTCTCACTTACTCACACCATGTTTTCTCCGTCGCTCAGTTGCTCCAAAAATCACAAGTGTTTCGTGTTTTCCTGAATTTTCCCCTTTTATAGACTCTGTCATTAATGCTCTGACGTGCCTTTTCTTTTCCATCTGCCAATTTTCCACTTTTCCGGTCATTCTCTGTCCCGTCACACGATGTTTACTTTTCCTACGTACAATCATATGAATTTTGTCGCACCAATTTTATGTCTTTTACGCAGTGTCATTCTTAGTTATTTGTCTATCACTTATTCCTCTAATTGTTTTTTTTTTTTTCTTCATTTTTCTATTTTTATCTTCCTTTTTCTTCTTTTTCTACTTTTTCGTTTCTTTTTCTTCTTACTATATACAATTTGCACAAGACTACTTGTTGCACTGCAACTACCAAGGGTTAGTAGGTCAACTATCCCTATACAGTTTCAGTCGACTACCATTCACCAGTCCTTGGATTTCCTTGCCTGTTAAGTCGTGCAGTTGTACAACACCTCCATTTGTGACAGATTTTATCTGATATGGCCCTAGCCAATGCATTCTAAGCTTCCCTAGGTGCTGCAAATACTTATTGTCATAGAGGAGAACCAAGTCTCCTTCCTTGAAATTCTTCTTCTTTATATGTCTCTCATTGCATTCCTTATCCTTTGCTTTTTGGACCTCCTGATGGAAATCTGCTATGATTCTTTCCTCTTCCAATTCCATAAGTTGAGCGAATATTTCATGCATTGCTCCCCTTTTTGTCATATCTGTAATTGTTTCAATGCGCAGACTTGGTATCATATAATCTAAAGGAACTATGGCTTCTTATCCATACATCAATCTAAAGGGTGTATACCATGTTATCTTCTTGCATGTAGTCCTATAAGCCCATAGTATTGTTGGTACCTTCAAATCCCAATCATCATTGTTCACATTACAAATCTTTGTCAAGGAATTCTCCAAAATCTTGTTAAAGGCTTCCACTGATCCATTTGCTTGAGGGTGATAAGGAGTGCTCTTATGATGATGTATATTAAACTTTTCAAGCATTTCCTCAATTGTAATGTTAATAAAGTGAGTCCCCTAATCACTCATCAATATTCTTGGACATCCAAACCTTGTCACTACATGTTCAAATAAAAAGTGTGTTGTGGTCTCTACACCGCAATCCTTTACTAGTGTTGCCTCAGCCCATCTAGTCAAGTATTTTTTCATTGTAATAATATATCTAACTCATGATCTTCATGTTGGTGAATTAATTGGACCTACAAAATCTATTGCTTATTTATCAAACACTTGTAAAGTTACTTGAGCTCTCAATGGCATTTCATACCTCCTAGATGGTTTCCCAACTCTTTGAAAAACATCACACTTTTGAAAGTAGCTCTTTGAATCCTTGTGCACTATTGGCCACCATAATCTTATGCGCAATACCTTTTGTGTGGTAGCTTTCCCTGCGTAGTGTCCTCCACCAATCCCTTCATGTGCCTCTGCTAAAATGATATGCCTTTCATGCTCCATCACACATCTTCTCCATATGTTATCTGCTCCAAGTTTGTATAAATGACTTGCAATCAATTGATACTCTGCAGCTCTGACCACCAAATTTTTCTTCTGCGTAGTAGTAAATTCTCTTGGTGCAAAGCTTGTACTCAAAAACTCAATAATGTCAACAAAATACTCATCAACTATCTGTACTGAAAACAATTTTGCATTTGGAAAGTTGTCTTCCAAGTTACTTGGTTCTTCTCCATTAGTTATCCTGGATAAGTGATATGGTCCTGCGTTCAATCTTCTAGGCTCCACCACAACTTTGAAATCAAACTCTTGGAATAACAGTATCCATATGCATATCTTTCCCCCCAACACTGGCTTATTTACTAAATATATTAGAACATAATGATCTATAAAGATATTGAAATGTTTCCCTAATAAGTAATGTTTGTATTACTGCAAAGCATACACCATAGCTAATCCTTCCCTTTCTGTAGTGTTATAGTTTTGTTCTGAATCTGATAAATTTATTCTTGCAAATGCAATAGGGTGATCTATATCACCTTCTCCTGGTTGGGCTAATACTTCTCCTAATGCTATTGCATATGCATCCACATGCACATGAAATTCTTTTTCCCAGTATGGAAACACTAAAACCAACATAGTGACCATATTCCCCTTCAAAATATCCAAACTATGTTGTCATTCCTCATTCCACTCATATTTAGTGTCCTTCTTTAGCAACTTCTCCACTGGCGCAGTAATCTGTGCATATCCCCTTATGAACTTCCTGTAATATCATGTATGGACAAGGATACTCTTCAACTACCACATTGACTTTAGTGGTGGTAAGTTAAATATGACAACAATTTTAGCAGGATCAACCAAAAACCCATGTTTACACACCACATGCCCTAACAAAATACCAAAAGGTGCATTGAAAATACATTTCTTGATATTCAATGATATCTCACACTGTCTGCATCTGTCCAACATCAGCCTTAATACTTCAACATGATCCTTCAATAAAAGAAACAATGTCCAGTCATCCAAGTAAACTTCTAAAAACTTATGAATAAAGTCTTTGAAGGTTGCTACTACTACGCTTGAAAAAAATGTTGGTGCATTATTCAACCCAAATGACATAGCTATATACTGAAATGATCCCCATTATGTTGCAAATGTTGTCTTATGTATATCTTCTGGTGCAATCCTTATCTGATGATATCCTGAAAACCCATATGTGAATGAATAATCTTTTTGAGCCCCTACATTCTCCAAGACTTGATCTGTAAATGGGGTAGGAAAAGGATCATGTAGGCAAGCATCATTAAATTTTCTCAAATATACACAAATCTTGATCCCTCCTTGCTTCTTTTCCTGCACCACCATAGGACTGATCCATTCTGACTCTTCTACAGGTTCTTTGACACTAGCTTCTAGCATCTTGTCAATTTTTGTCTTTACTTTCTCTTTGTATATTGGATTCACCCTGTAAGGTCTATGTCTGATAGGTCTGGCTTTTGGATTCAAAGGGTTCTTCATCTCTCCTAGATCTCCTACTAATCCCTTCATCTCTGAGAATGTCGTTGGGAATAATTCATTGTACTCGCACAGTAATTATGTGATCCTTTCTACTGTCTAATTATCTCAATAATCTCCGATACTTTCCATCTTTGGGTTTTCTGCAGCTCCAATTTTTACCTTCTTGATCTTCAATGGTGCAGCATAATATTTTGAATATAGCTTGGGACCTTATACTTCCCTTTCACCTTCCACTTATGGGATCTGTATATTGCGTGGATTATCTTCTATTGGATCTTCTCCTTCTACGACGTGATAACAATGTAGCAATTGTTTCACTATCTTTCTAGCCTGCTTCTGATATGATGGGATTATTTCAAAGTCTGGTTATTCAACTATCCTATTCTTACCACTTTCAGCGTTGTATCTATCTCTGGACTTTCATGCTCAAAGGAAAATGTAACTACAAAATTATATTGTATCTCTTCCCAGTTTGTAGTTTCTTTGTGTTGTTCATGTTATGTGTACCAATTCTTTGGAATGCCTTCTAGTGTGTGAATGAAATGGTGTGGCCATTCTTCGAGTGGTACTTATCTCCATTGAACCATGCACTTATCTATATGTTCTTTAGGTTGTCCTAATCCCTCATATTTCTCCTCATATCTATGTTCCTGCTCTGCGTCGAATCTGATGCGCAGTAACCTTTTGCACTGAAACCAATTGTTGATATTCTCCTTGTGTGTACCCCACCAACGGGAAAGTGTAGCTTTCAAAGAAATATCTAATGTTGGTAATCTCTGATTTTCCATAACATCTACCTCAAACTGCAGTAAAAAATCTTCTAAGTCATTCATACCATAAAAAGTAGGAGGCTCTCTTACCTTTGAACCAATCCATCTCAGTGCGCATATCATTCTGGCACATCTTCTGGTAGATAATTCATGTAGTCGTTGATGCCAGTTTTCCAATCTTATGTCAATGTCTGAAGCACAAGAACTAATACTCCTGCAACTCAACATTCAATTTGCAGTTGGGTTCATATAATCCTCTTCGCGCGTGATTGTTCTATATAATTGATTGACATCTTCTGTAACAATATTTTATGTCACAGGTTCACATACCTACCTCCTTCTAAGGGATCTAATGGCGCAATAACTCTGTACTCCCTTGATTAAAAGATAATATTCTTTGTCTTCAACTTGATAATAGTCTGGTTATTAAAATCCCAATCCAAACCCAACAATGTTAGATATGGAGAAGTGTTGTCCACTATGGCAATGACTTCAAAGTATACCATGGTGCGCACACCATCTAGATCTACTTGAATCCCCTTCAACCTACCAATTAGCACCACCCTATGTTAATTTTCCAACTTCAACTGAATAGGGGAATACCCCAATTGAGGTTATCCCATAAATTCCCATGTTTTCTTGTGCAGAACATTGACTTTAGACCCTAAGTCTAGTATGATATCCCCCATATTGAAATCCCCTATGTTGGCATTCAATGTGAATTCCCTGCTTGTTATTCTCTTCTTACGGACCTGATTTACTCTTTTTACCCCTTCTTCCCCAAAATTACACTTTTCTAATAAATTATGCAGTACATGTAAGGAATTTTTATCATTCAACAATTTTACACATGAACCCAAAAAGTTTCTTAAGTTACTTGCTTGTTCTAAAGACTACTCTTGATTGGTCCGATGAAATAATGAAGGCATGTCATATAATGGTATCTCATCTTCTGGTTTTTTCTCTGAAGTAGACACAATATTTTCTTTCAGAATGTCCTACCTAGCCTCTTTGAATATCCCTTTCTATTTGTGCGCATCAAAATTATGTTTAGGCGATGCATTCTTCCTAACCCACTAGTACTAGTCCTGATCCTTCTTGGCCGAATCTTCTCCTGTCTTAGCTACACCTCTAGTAACTATGTCAATCTTCTTCACGTCCTCTTCTTTATTTTCCACCCCGATCCATTGCATGTTTTGATTGGTCTAGTTCCTCTTGTCATGTATCTTTATCAAGAGTGTGGGACAATCTTATGTTTCATGGTCTGTTGCACGATAATACATACATGTCACAAGTGGTTGTGGGCATTCTCTTACATAGTGCCCTGGTTTCTGGCAATTATGACAAACTACTGGTCCTCGAACTCCTCTAAAGCCTCTTCCTCCATGACCTCCTCCTATGAATCCTCCTTTGTTTCCTTGATTATCTTCGTGTGGTGTATTATATTATACTAGGGTACCTAATTGTATTGTGGTTGCGCATTATTGTACTGTGGTGGTGTTGCGCACTGCTGCAGTGGTGCTCCATACTGTTGCGCATTGTTATATTGTGGTTGTGCTTGAAACTGTTGCGTGGGATTATATTGTGGATGTTGTGCATTGTTATACTGTGGATGCTACGCAGATTTCCCTGATACATGTTCATCCTACACCCTGTATGTATTTGCAATCCTTTCTTTCATCATCTCCAAGGTTCTACAGTCCTTGTCTTCATGTCCAACTGACTTGCAAAAAATACAAAATGTGCTCTTTCGTATTGTCTGATACTTGTGCATCAGGAGGCAGTGATAGGGATCATTCCCATGTGTTTTTCAAATCTCACACCATGGTCCTCATGAAGCTAAAGGGTTTGGCATACCCACTCCAATATACTGCGCAAAGAATGGACATTCTTTCTTATGATGGCCTTCTGTCCTCCACATTGTACACCAAACATCTTCTCTTTTCTCCTTTCTTTTATTCTGATTCAACTGGAATGTTAAGTTCTTCATATATTGTCTCGGTTCTTTCAAAGATGGATTTGTATGCCTGTACTAAATTTCTTCTAACTGCAATGTTGCTTGCAGAGCCTCAGCCTGGCTCTGGAATTTTTGTTGTCTCAAATGATACTTCAAGTGTCGCAACAGAGAATTAACAAACAAATGTCTATGTTGGGTATCAGTAATAGGGCATTTTAACTTACCTTTTGGTCTTTTGAACTTTTGGTCCACCTCTGAGACTGATTCTCTTGGTTTCTGCTTAATCTCTATCATTTCATTCATGAACTGGTTTTCTGATCTGGGTTTCTGGAATTCATTGATTAATTGCCTCTTCATCGCTACTACAATTGTAGGTGCTCTCATTGGATTATTTTGTGTTAGACCCATGTACCAGTATAATGGGTGGTCTCTAAATGTGTTTACCAACTACGCAACCTTGTATCTTCATCTGTAATTTTCTTTGCTACCCATATCTTCTCACATATAAACAAACAAACAAAAATTGGGTCACCTGACCCATCCCCTCGGAACTCTGGTAACCTAATAGTTGGATCTTGTCCTTCCATTGTGAAGTTTGTTGTACTACCACCTCCGCGTGGTGTAGATACTTGACTTCTACTTGTTGAACTTGTACTTATGATTGAGTTTCTATTGGACCCACGTCATCTAAACAGTATTCTACCACTAATTACTTGTTGGTTAACTAGTTTTTCTTCTTCAGTTGTCTTATTTGCATGTGGGGTTGTGGGTTCCACACTAATTTGGATCTGGAATGGAGAGCCTTCCTCTGCGTCAAACCCATGAACTTTGGTTTTCCTCTCATATGTGGTGTGTAAGATATCCTCAATCTTCTCCATGGCGCGGAGATTCTCTACCTCTTCCTCATTGTTGTCCAAGCCTTCTCGCTCAGTTGTTGCCCTCTTCTTGTTATTCGTCCTATACTAGTAGGGTCATCCGTTGTGCATCAGGCCTACTTTCCTTATGATTTCATTGGTCTGTTCATCATCCATCATGATGGGGTCCATTGCTTCCTTCTTTTGGCTACTCTCCAGAGCCTTCTCCATATCTCAGATCTTCCTTAGTGCTTCTCCCAACTCCCCCATGCTCGTAGAGTGATCTAGTTGTATGATTCCATGGTCATCACACCTTTATCATCTAATAAGATCTTGATTGACATCTAAAGAGACCTAATGTACCTCCTTCTAGGTCCCCTCAAGAAATCCTGCTCTACAACAGTATATGACTTCACTGTGTCTACTACAAATTCAGTAATAAACCCTGCAGTAATATTGTCTAACCAGAAATCTACTATGCATGTGAATTTGTTATTATCCCTTTCCAATCGCACAATATTTTCAATAGTCCACTCTACTGGCCTGATCCGATTAGTCGAATGGGTATCTTTCAACCTCAATATCCACTCCTGTAATAAATCTAGAAAATAACAGAAATATGCTTCATGTAAATCAATAAACACATACCTTTGCATGTATTGGCGTTGTGTATACCTGGAACCCTTATTATCTTTTTGCACGAACTCTAGCTACTTTGTCTCCAACCATCTTTCAATCTCTTTCTTCTTGGGATTCCATGGCCTGAACATCCCTTTCTACCACTGCATATTCTTCACCAAACCCCTTCCAAGATGTCATTTTGAGTTCCAGCCAGCATTGGAACCATTTGTTGGATGTATGGGTTGACCCGGGTTCTACCTTATTTCTCCAACAAAACCCTTTTCAACATCGTCCCTTCTAGTAAACCAGAAGGCTACACCGCACATAGAGTGCACAATGTAGTCTCACCCGAGATGGTTTATGGGTGACTGCAAGACGTAGATGTCTGCAGTGTCTGCAGTCATGGAAKGGATTAGGGATGTTATTTTTACTACTCCTTCTCTTCTATGCATTCTACCACAACATTCATCAGATCTACCAATTTACTCATTCAATATCATCTATTTTKCATACTTGTTTTCATGCACGATGTAAATAAACCCTAACAGTTGCATTCATATAACCATTTATTCATTATAAAGAATATAAAATAACACATCACACATAAAGACACCATTTTTATTGTGGTTCACCCCCTCCCCAGGAGGGGGGMTACATCCACAAAGAACTTCTTCTTATTTCTTATTCTTCATCAAGATAGCGTTGTGATCATTACATCATATGGTTTAAGAAAGGTGCATGTGAGGTTGACCAGTTTCGCACCAAGATCCACAGCTTGCGACCTGACCCTCAATTATATTCCATAGTTCTCCACTAACTCCTCAGCTATGTAACCAAAAATTGAACATCTCAAAGACTCAAGACTCAAAAAGGTTCTTCAAAAGTAAGTTCCTCTCTCTCAACAAGGACTCCAAAAAGATGCCTCAATCTACCTCATACATCTTCTATTTATACTATAAAAATGGGTAAAAACCTTACATTATGACTAAAAAAACCTAAACCTAAGTGGACTCCACTTGTCCACTTTCTTACTTCCCTTCGTGCGGTTGGTCTTCAATCGAACTGTTCCTTGCGTTGATCTTCCTTCTTTTTTGGCGCGTTGCTTCCTTTGCCCTTTGTTGCACTGGTCTTCCTTATTTTCTAGCGCATTGCTTCCTTTGGTCCATTATACCTCGCTTGCTGCACTTTACTCCCAAAATTACCTACTTCAACATCACTAGATAACTGAACATGCACTATCCGAACTAGATCTCCTCAGATATTACCATACATATTTATACTACAAAAATGGGTTAAAACCCGTTACAATAATGACCAAAAACCTAACCTAAAAACCCTAGGTGAGTTAGGTTTGTCCACTTTCTAGCTTCCTGTGTGCGGTTGATCTGGGTCCTTCTTCCTTTGACTTTCATGCTTCCTCGCATTGTTTTTCCTTCCTATCTAGCGCACGCTCCTTTTCTGGTCCATTTTTAACTATCTTCTTTAATTGTTGCATTGTTCCCCAAAATGGCCTACACCAACGGCCTCCATCAAATATGAAAGTATCCCCTCAACATTCTCCAAAGGACCAAGGCATCAATCAAGTGGGTAGTGATGTAAAATCTAGTGTCCAAGGAGGGGGTCATGTAGTCTAATATATCCATAAACACTAGAGGCATGTAAGTCAAATACAACAAATAACGTGAGTCATGTCAATGCAAAATCCATTAGATAGATCACATTAAGTATCCTCTTAAAACTTCACACTAACTCATAAGGTTGTACACTTTGCCAAGTTTAGGTATGTGAGGATCATTATTAACCCCTATTAGGTGTGCCATTACCCAAGAAAAGGAGTATTTCCCAAGATACCCATCAATGAGTATGTGTAATGGTATATGGTATGGTCTGGTGTTTACTTCATGGGTGGTGGCATAGTCATGAAAGGTTATGTATGACATTCATCCTCATGAGTGCCTTTGTATGAAGGAGCACTCAACCAATGAGTTGTCCTTTCCTCGGTACCATGTCTTTCCAAAACTCTATTTTCCTTTTTTCTTTATTCATTTCATCCATTTTTGGCTTTTGATTTTCATTTGCTAAGTCTTTTTGGTTGGGTATGCGTTCATTGCATAGGACTTGGGGTGATGGCTTCTTAGCGAGGGGGTAGAGCTCATGCTTCTCATTTTTTCTTAGTTATTGACTTTTCTTTGATGACCACCAAGGTGAAACAAGGAAAAAGGTATAAATTCAAATCATGATGATCCATAATCCAATTCAACCCATGATCACTATTTTAATACCAAAAACATTAAACATTATCACTTGATATGAAGTATCATAATAGGGTACCTCATGTGTGTTAGGCACCATATTGTCTAATGTGAGTGAGTTGAGTGTAAAATGGAAGGCATCTATGGGAAACTGTCTGTGGAGAATCTTGAATTTCATCACCGAAATTGTTGTTTGTGATGTGGATCATCAATTAAAAATCTTCTCTAGTTACCCCCAGATGTGAGGGGGTAGTAGGCTTCTAGATTATTGTTCCCTGGATGAAAACCATAACAAGTTTCTCAAGCCCTTCTAATTTTCTCCATAAAGTATCCAGGGGATAAGAAGCTTCATCAAGGTGAGATCACCAAAACCTTGGTATACATGTCCTTGCAAATGATTGATGAAGTTGGTGATTTGCACATAGCTCTAAAACTTTGTTTAAGTATTTACCCTTGCACCTGGGATGTCGTTGTAGAAAACCTTATTCTCAACATTAATGAGGATTTCCACATACCACTGCTACTTGGTATGACAAATGGATGTAGTATTATATTGTTGGACATCATATGGGTCAAGCTCTAACGCTTGGTGCATGGAATGGTCTTCTATTGATCATGAGTGTTAGGTTCCCAAATTCATAATCCTCATAGACAAAAATAGAATTTTTCCATGACATATTCTCAACTGATGGAGTTTCTAGGATGTCAAGGGACCTCTATTTGTTATCAAGTGGAAGACCCTGTTGTGGTTTTAGTTCATAGTTATGAATTGTCGTAATTCTGAGAATGTGGTGGAGGATCTACTCGAAGATTTTGAATATGAAATAAATCTTCCCTATTTACTCAATCAAAATTCAAATTGGGAAGTGATTGGAGTTTGGTTTTATGATCCAAGAGAGTGTGACGAGGTTGTAAAGCTTTTGTCTATGATTTTGAATGCTTTCTCGAAGGTTCCTCCAAAAGAAAAAGTATTCACAAATCAAAGCAATGAGTTTCAAGAGGTAGAATAATAAATGGATTGAAGTGTCATTTGTTTATGAGAATGATAATGTAGACCTCTACGAATTCAATAGATTTTGGAGGGTTTGATTACAAAACCATATCTTGGTTCATTTAGGTTTTGTCGAGGAGCATGGTGCATGGTGTATTTTCTACAAAACACAAGCTCTTTGTCTTCCAGCTGGGTATTAGTCCACACATATCTACATCTATTATTATGCAACTGCAATTTTGGAATCAATGATGATTGCATTCCACTTGCCTACCTATTCAGTATATGCTGCCAGTCAAACTAGTTTTCTATATCTACATCTATTATTATGCAACTGCAATTTTGGAATCAATGATGATTGCATTCCACTTGCCTACCTATTCAGTATATGCTGCCAGTCAAACTAGTTTTCTAACAATGGAGACTATGTTGGAATATTGATTGGTTATTCAGATACCATGTACAAATGTTGATTGGGATTTCAATCAATGGTGTAAACAAGGTTAATTACATGGTTGTGATGTTGGGAAGTTTATACATTTGTTTCCTTGTGGGCAATATTTTTCATTAAAGGATGAGAAAGGTCATAGTGCATAGGCAGACCATTTTACACATTCTTTCAAACAAAGGTTTAGACGTCGAGTTGCCAGGTTTTGTAGCTGAGAATCCTCCAACAAATTGTGACAAGTGGCATCATGGTAAATCTATGAATGATGGTTTATGAAAAGATTAGTCAAATATGGATAACACCAAAATTTTCTATTTTCCTCAAAAAAAAACGGAACAACTAACTACTATTCAATCAAGCTAGCTCAACACCATTTATATTTTGGGAATTTTGTTGCACAAACATCAATAGAAACTCGACAAGTAGGAAAGGATAAAAATCAAGTGAGGGGGCCTGTTATCGCACGGTTTGTAGGAAAGGTCCAAGAGCTTGAGTCAGGGCTTAGAACCGGCGTAACAGGAGCTTCCCCACCCACTGTCACCTCGATGGGGAGCTCTTTATATTTAGGAGGGCAAGTCCAAGGGAGACGTCCCTAAGGCAATCTGGATTATGGAAGGCTAAAGCGTAAAGGCCAAGTCAAGGAAAACCCCTTCCACAGATTGCTGCCCAAGAGAGGATAGTCAAGGAGATAAAACCACTGATG
>SNQJ01S0002420.1:158014-169106 GCA_010110895.2 Picea sitchensis | reverse complement strand
CCATGCTTGGTGGGCAACTCATGGGGCAGCATGCCCTCCTCTACAGGAGTTAGCCATGAGGATCCTTTCTCAGGTTACTTCATCCTCTTGTTGTGAGAGGAATTGGAGCACATATGGGAATTTGTACAATTTGAAAAAGAGCAAGCTTGAGTAGTCCAGTGCAGAGTCAATGGTGTATGTGCACACCAACCTTTGTCTTATTTACAGGCAGAGGGAGGAGTGGTTGAAGAAAAAGACAAATATGTGGGATGTCTTTCCTGATGATATGGGTTTGGATGACACTGTTGAGTTGGCATTGGCCAACATGGATCTTAATGACCCAGTGCTAGAGCCGATTACTTTTGAGGATGATATTCCTCTTGAGGGGTCATCCTCCACAGTAGCAGATCTAGTTCCACAGATTGGATTGGATGATCATGCAGAGAAGCCAGAGATTGGAGGAGAGAGCAGTGGCAACGACGTTGATTTTGATGATGATGAGTATGACATGGAGCCAGATGACTACTCACTAGTGACCAGTGACAGTCTTGTGCTATGGGATTCTTCCATCTACGGTTCTAGTATCTTGTTCTACCTTATTTTGTATTTTCCACTAGCATTCCCACCTATAGTAGCCTATGGATGTAGGTTGTAGCCTGTAGCAATGACTCAGGAGTCGGTGTCTATGTAACACATTTTGATTTTGATGACTTAATGAGAAAATGCAGCTTGTGGTTTGAATTTCTTGTATGTTTCAAATTTCAATGTTTGTCATTATGATTTTAATATTTATCAATTATCATGATTCATGATTTATGTTAGAACTTAGTACTAGTTGTATCATTGTATGATTCAAGATTGAATAATGAATTTGTAATATGTATCATCATCATCATTCATGTAAAATTTAAATGTTTACAATTTCATTAATTTTGTATGTGTAATTCATAATTATATATATATATATATATATAATGTGTCCTCCGTGTCCTATTTCTGGGGGTCGTCGTGCCTATGTCCGACACTCGTATTTCTGTGTCCCGTGTCCACGTGTCTGGTGACTTAGGTGAACACTAATTTTTCTGTACATCCCCCATATGTAACCAAATTACAACATTTTCCTTGGACTTTACATTTAGTTTTAAGAACTTTCTTTCTTTGTTCTGGTTCTTTTGTTTCCTTTTGTTCAAATTTAACTAATACTCTCTTAAACATCAATTTATCACCATGTTCTTATTGAAGAACGGTAACATTCTCTTCAACAACAAAAGCCTCATTGACCTGCTAGACTTATGTTTGTGCTTCACCTATTCTCCTTGAAGCTTGTCTTTCTAGGCATTCAGATTTCTTGTGGCCTTCTACTCCATAATGATAACAAATAATCATATACTTACCCTTTCCTCTTTTGAATCCTCCTTTTCCTTTCCCATCATAACTTCCTCATCTACCACCTTGGCCACTGGTATATTCTTCTTCCCTTTCATTTCTTTTAAAACTCCTTGTTTTACCTCTTCCTTTAGAGCCTCTTGGTTGTGTTTTCCTATCAATATTTTCTTCCACCTTCAAGGCAACTTTATAGGATTCATCAACAATGCGAAAATAATGTGTACTCATTTCATCTTGAATTAAATACTTAATCCACTTATATACCTTGCAACTCGTTGAAATTCTGATTATTTGATGTCTGCTCGAAGTGACAGCCTAAATAACTCTTTGGTGTATTCATGAACAAATGTCTCCTTTTGTCTTAGGTTCTAGACTTGTCTATATAAATTATCCTAGTAATCATCGGGAAGGAATTTCTCCCTGATTTGTGTGACCATCTTCTTCCATGTTTTGATCCTTTCCAGCTAATTATTCACTCTATCCTTCTACAACATATTGCACCATAGTGTTCCATGTCCCTTCAGTTTCGTAATGGAAAATATCACCTGATTTGGGTTCTCAACATTTTCATACTCGAAATATATTTCGATTTCCCCAATCCAATCAATGAGAACATCAACTCTCATACTCCCATCATAACAGGAAACCTTAAATTTTTCACTACCCCTGTTACTCAAGTTCGAAATCAACCTAACTAATGGATCTCTTTCTTCATCATCTTGTTCTTCTTCTGGATATGAATCTACTTTAGCATCCACATTCCTTCATTTCTCGAATTCTGTTATTCTCTGTCTCAAATCCTCTGGTTCTCAATTTCTTGCACCCCTCTTCATGGTCCTCTTCTTCGTGGTGGCATTCTTCCAAGTTGTATATGTCTCACCAACATCTACAAACCCCACTCCCGGTTTTGCAACCCAACTTAACCTTTCATCACCCTTGTCGGGCAACCACCATGAACATGTGTTATGTACCCTATCTCACATAAGAAAATTTAGGTACAAATCCTAAAAAAAAACCTTGCTCTGATACCACTTGATGCAGACCAACAACTTGCAACTCTAAATTATTACTTGCTTGATGCAAAGCAGGAAGGATATAGCGCTAAATATTTCTTGACACAAAGCATAATTCTACAAACAATTAACAACAATACAACTAATAACTACAGGATTTGTTCTGCCTTCAGAGTGCACAACGAATCACAGACATTACAAGCAACGAAATTGTGAATGATTTAATTCATTATGGGAATCAAAGGATTTATTACAATCAGTGGCAGTATTTGAAACCACATAGACCAAGTTGGTACATTAACCACAATCATATTACATCGTCCTGTGAGTTATCAATTCGACTTGGTTATTTTCCGAACCGGTTCTATGTGCGCCCTGTAGCCAATCTCAATCTCGCGTTAAGCCTCTTCTTTTCTCCTCCCTCATGTGCCTCTTCCTTTCTTGTCCATTCGTTTCTCAGGCGATTGAGGAGATGAACCGTCATCGTAGTTCGTTTCCAACCATCTTCCCAATTCCCCATTCGTTCCTTCCTTTATCACAAGTGATTGCCACTTGGTTCTTGATCTTCCTGAGACACGTGGACAGCTTCTTGAAGTGACAACATGGGAATTGAAACACTTACACAGAGTAACAACATAGGAGTAACAACATAAGAGTAACAGCATAAGAGTAGCAGCTTAAAAGTAAAAACAAGGTTCCTATTCCTCCTACAATCTACTTGCACAAAAATAAAAAAATAAAAAAGTTTTGGTGATGCGGATCGCCTAAGGCCAAGGATGATCCTATATAATTTTATATGTATCCTCTAAGTACCAAGGTATACCATCTTCATTGGTGTTGGGAATAAATATGTTTCTTTAAACTTCCTTTGCATCTTTCTTTTATTAGTTTATATTTTTTCATATGAGATAATGCTTCCCGATGGAAAGTCCCTAGTCTGGAGAGTTGAATGTGATTTATTTAGTTTTGCATGCATTTTCCTCCATCTTATTTTATATGTAATCATTGAAATATGGCACTATGTTCAGGGTTTAAAGCTACTTAAGGCCTAAAGTAGGGAAGTCTTAGAAGCCTTTAGAGTGTGCCTTGGCACTATTCCCTAGCCATGAACATCTTGAGGAACAATATCCATTTTGGTGTTGTTGTTGGAGAATGAAGTTATGTAATTTATTTCCCTAGGAAATGACATTGATAAGGGTTTGATTCTTGGTGGTAAACAAGAGAAAAACAATATGTTGTTGGGTTCTTGTCAAGAAGATCTTTTGGGAAAAAAAAAACACTTTTCGACTCTATTTTGTTGATGACTCCATTGGGAAGCATACCTTGTTGTTGAATGGAAAGGAAGGTCTATTGCATGACATGCATGGCCATGTATAAAATGGAGAATCTTTTTCACATGACTCTAGTTTTTTTGCTTAGTCCTCTATTGTATTTCCCTGTACATTTGAAAGACTTTTCATTTACCTTCTCCATCTCAAGGTTGATAGAATGTGTAATATGCTTTCCTTGTTTAATAGAAGATATTGGATTTCTTCTTAGACTATCTAGATAGATAGTTTTTTTTTTTCCAACTTAAAATCAAGATAGGTCCTCTTGAGTGTTCTTTATAGACAAGTTTGTAGAGCAAGAATCCCATACACTATTTCCTTTAGTGGCTAGTGAATCATTTGAGTAGCTTTCTCAAGTTTCTAATCCTTGGGTGGTGAATAGAAACATAGCCCTCCATCTTCTGTAATTTCTTCACGGTGTGCTTGCAAACTATCTCAAATTTCTTCCTAGGTTTAATGGAGACAATGGGGTTACAACGGAAGAGCATATTACAACATTTTAAGATTATATTAATTACCCGGGAATTGTGGATGATGATGTTTTGATGAGAATTGTGCATATTATGCATCAAAACATGAACAAGATTTTGCCTTTTACCTCTGAGAAAGAATGTCTCCAACTCTGGGCCAGATGCTCAAAGATATTGGAGTTAGAAAACAATTTACTGGCCTATGGGAAGCTATATGGTTCTAGCACTAGTCATGTTCAAAAGCGCAAGAGGTAAGCCTAACGAGGGGCATGCTTATTTTTTTCTACGATATATATATATATATATATGCCAACTTTATTCAATCAGATCAATTAGGAAGTGAATAGTGGTTTCAATAGTGTGTATGAGGATGGTTTTGTTTTTAATCTGCAAGAATATATATATATATATATATATATAATTTTATATGCCAACTTTATTCAATCAGATCAATTAGGAAGTGAATAGTGGTTTCAATAGTGTTTATGAGGATGGTTTTGTTTTTAATTTGCAAGAATAACTTTTACAATGATGTGCCTGAAGGTTTTACAAAACATTTGATTCTACCTTCTATTATACATATCTTGAATCAATGAGAAGAAATTGTTGTTTAGAATAATTATCATGAGATTGTTGTTCGAGAATTAGTTCAATATAGACAAATATGCAAAGATAAAAAATAAAAAATAAAAATATATATATATATATATATATATATATATATGTAATTAACTTTGACTGAAATTTGTTGTAAAGAGCCAATATATGATGATTATGAGGATAATGATCAGTGATTTTGTCTAGATACTAAACTTTTATCTGCCATGGGATGGTCAAGTTAACTTTTATCTACCATGGGATGGTCAAGTTTGTTATCAAATACAACATATTTAGATGATGATTTTGCTACTTCTTTAATCTATGATGTGCATATGTTTATAAACTAGAGATTTAGAGAAAGTATAGAGGATAAAACATCAAATAAAGTCGTTGAAAGTACCGAATGCAACACAGTGTCTCTTCCCCATTCTTTGTTTGAAGCACAAAGAAAATAAGTCATCACCATCAATAATGAAGTAGAAAAATCTACCATCATGCAAAATCAACCAAATCATCCTTGAAAAGAGGAAAGGCCTTTATTATCCTTTGTTGATCAAGTGCATTTATCCCATACTTTTAAAGGTTCCGTTGAAACTTGGTTTTAGTCGATTCTATTTAAGACATCAAGTGTTTTTGGCCTTCTAGGAACAATGTTCTAGAATTGTAAGTTTAATTTGCATTTTTGTTCTAAGTCGTGGTCATACATCACATTGTTTCCTTTATTAACCAAGTACATGCATGTGGCTCACTCGGTCAGAAAAATGATCTCTTGGTTTCATTAGAAGTTTGATTTCATCTAGTCAACTTGGATCCACTAATTAGAGTAGATAAGCTTATATATAAATAGGCTAGTTCAATTTTCACAAAAAAAATTGCGAGTTTTTGTAGCAACAAAACATCCATTTTTGTAGCAACATAACATATAATTGGTTTTGGTAAAATAATGAATCCATGCCCAAATGAAAAAAGGAACTTAGTTTTTAGTTCTTGATGCCTCATAAGGAAGCATCATCCAAAAGTTGGAGTGAGATGTTGTAACTCCAAATTTTTGACAAAAAAATGGCTTAGGAGATATAAATTGTATAAGTAGGAGGAGGTGTATCAAGAGCATCAATGACATGGAAAAGAATTGAGCCAATAAGGATGTTAGAAGTTGGAGACATCCAAACTCATACATTGATCTCGTAACCATTATAATGCAGAGAGGTAACGAAAGTCTGCTTGACCTTTGAAAACACAGAGGGATCATAATCTTTGTACCTCCTCAAGAATTTACCACCGAGAAGCAACCACGGGTAACAAATATAATCTTGGAAGAAGAGAGAGTCGTGGCCTTTTGGAAACACCACAGTTATTTCAACTTATAACCCCGATATCTTGACAGAGCCATAAAGAGAATGCCCAAGTATAAACAAGGCAATTTGAGCTCAACAACCCAGGCACACACAAATGCCTCTTAAAACTTTATTGCAGAGAGGAAATGAGGATTGATTTAACAATAAAGAATCCTCGAAAACATGGAGAGACCGTGTCTCATCCAACACCCAGGAGGTCTATAACATTCGAAAAATAATTGACAGTGAGACTTCACAACATAACAGTCATCCATTATGAGAGAGATGAGAGGAGAGAGTGTTAAAACTCTTATGAAAAGAATGTCGGAGCACAATTTGTAGCCATTCAATACATACACAAGCCTCTATTTACATTCTGGGCAAAACAAGATTGGACTGTGGAATGCTTTTGGTGATAATGATAGTAAAGAACAAGCCATACAAACAATAAATCATGTCTTAGCCAAAAATAACCACACCACTGTCGGCATTTGCACTGCGACATGGATAAAGAATCACAACAACGACCGAGACGAAGAAGGGGGTTGTTGGTGCCAGAAGTTACCTCTGGATTGCGTCAGAGGTAAGCCCGATACCCATCAGTTTGTATGTCACAGTAAATAGTTTAAAGAGTGGTCTAATGGATGCAATCTCAAGATTATATTGCTTTAACTCAGAATCCTAGACCATGCAATGCATAGGTAAGTGAGGTCTTGATCTAACTTCAGTCAATAAGTTGCAGTAAAAGGGTGAGTAGGGGGAAGAACTGGTGAGGAGATGCAAGGGCCTACTATGGACATTCGGTCTTCTAGCAGCCTAAGGAAGAAAAGCTTCAAGAACGAGATCCTCTTGGACCCAAAGCTTCAGACACTAAGATATGTCTAAATGACTCAGTTACAATAGCACGATGATCAAACCCACATCACAATGCTACTATAACAGCTCGATTGGATCCTCCATGCCCGAGCTACTCAGTATGAGAGGGGAAAAGATAACATGAGAAATTGATTAAAATTGGTGAAAATATTACAGTGGTCAAACCTACATCACAACAACATCACAACCCTCGACTGGATCCTCCAATTTTGAGTGTCTTAACACAGTGTTTACGAAGAGATGGAAAGAAGATGACTTTCATTAAACAAGAAGTCTCAAATACATGTACATAACCAGAGAACCAAAGGCCTCATTAAAACTTTGCAAGCGGGAACCTAGCTCTACCATCGACATTTAAAATATATCAAAACTGAGTATCTATACTCAAAACAAAATCACGAAAGCATATCCAAGTAGATGCATTGAAGGCATTACGTCTTCATGCTTCCTGACAGGCTATGCATGTAGTCTTTGTCTAGACGTGAACCTTTATCATACGCAAACGAGCCTCAGAACGGAGCTATCGATGAGCCGACTAACTAATAGTCCTTTCTTGTGACTTCTATTAATGGCATAAATGACGCTCAACCACCACCAACCAACCTTAATAACTGCTTCATTGGGATCGGGGAAGGCTCAAGTCAACTTTGCACCTGTAAAATGTGGCAGCCTCATCATTCCTCATCTGGATCTGAGTTGGATGCTTACGGGAAAGCATGATGACAAGCGTGGTTGCCGATGAAGTGATTGGCGCACTCAGTATGGAGTAGCATTCGGGAGACAGCCAGGTGGACAGTTGTGGATGGATGAGGAGACTGAGGATAGCGTGGGGGCCACACAAGCGGGAGATGAGATGTAATGGGATGGAAGTGATGTGGAGCGAGGTGGCACGGGTGGCAAGAGATGAGAAAGGGACAGGTACCGGCGGGACGGTGAGTGGGAGACAGATGGAGGGAGCAGAAGTGATGAGGGGCGTCCACTTGTCGACCCAGGATAGGACATTATGTGCACATCTACATATCGAGGCTATGAAAAGTGGTTTAGAACTTCCTTGCTTTTAGGCCCGATGCACGTCTTTGGCTGACACGTAGCACTTTCAAAAACCACGGTTGGTTTCCCAGCCTGCTCTACCTTTTCTATCATGTGCGCATGTTGAGGCCCCGATATGGCCATCGACCGTTGATCTGGGGTGATCAGCTCTCGACCACCCAAATCTGTGTGTGCCTTATCATGTCACGCCAAAATGTCTCATCACTCCTCCAACTTAGGATATAAGCCAAATTGTGGGTTTTTTGCCCATTTTCTTTCATTCCTTCGCCAAGGAACCAACTTCTTAGGAAAACAACCCCCCCTACAAATAAATGTGATAACATTAGGCTCCATGGGGGATGGCTTACTCCCTGTGAGATGCCAAGAACTCTTCTGTAGTTCCAGTGTCTTACTGTTGGGCTATGGAGTCGCCTATAAAACCGATAATAGAAAGAAAAATAATATTTACAAAAACATGGGAGCCACTTGTGGCTCAAATAAAAAACTTCTTGAGAAAATGCCCATTTACAAGGCCACCGAAAACTTTATTGCCCTCCAAATTCTGCAACCTGTAGGTATTATTTGGATGTATCTTAGAGATTTTGAAGGGCCCGATCCACAGGGCTTCAAACTTGATGTGCTTTCCTTTGTCCTGCTTTGGCACGTCCCATTTGAGAACCAGAGCTCCCAGCTGGAAATCCTCCTTACTATTCTTCCTGTCAAAGACCTACTTGATCCTCCGTTGATGGTCATGCACTCTGTCTATCATCTGTTCTCTGGTCTCCTGCACTTCTACCAGATGATGTATCCTTCTATCAAATCATTGGGATCTTCTTGTTAGTCTTGGAAGAAATTTGCTACAGGAAGGGCAAGGTGAGAAGGAAAAATTGCTTCAGCCCCATAGACAAGCTGGAAAGGGGAGAGGCCCATGGATCTCTTCGTTGTCACTCGATCGGCCCATAGATCAAACTTAAGCTTTGCATCCCATGATTTCGTATTATCCTCTAGCAGTCTTTTGATGATATTTATCAGGATTTTGTTTGAGGACTCTGCTAGTCCATTGCCCTGGGGGTAGTAGGGGGTAGAGTGGATCAATGAAATTTTGAACTGCTCACAAAATTTGACCAATGGTTTGGCCTTGAAGGATGCAGCATTATCAGTGATGATTATGTTCGCGTAGCTAAACCTTGCCATAATATCTTCAAGAAAACCTATGATGACTTTGTGAGAAGTGCTCCTTGTGGGAATAGATTCTATCCATTTGGTAAAATAATCTGTGGCGGTTAGGATCCATCTATGTTGACCGCTTGATGTCGGATGAATTTCCCCAATAAAGTAATGGCCCCACTGTTGAAAGGGTCATGAAGCTACTACAGGCTTCAATGGTAAAGACTTGAGTTGTTGCTTTCTTGAGAATTTCTGACATTAGATACAAGCTCCGACTTTTTCATAGACATCAGTGAATAAAGTAGGCCAGAAGTACCCAGACCTGAGAATTTTGTAGGTTGTGGTTCTCCATAAATGATGTCCCCCACACAGGCCTCCATGAAAGTTGAAAATAATCTTTTGGGCCTCCTGTGGGTCTAAGCATCTCAGAAGCACACCTAGAGGGTCTTTCCAATACAAGACCTGGTCAATAAGGTAATATTTAATTGCTTTGAGCTTTAAATCTCTTGCCTTTCTCTTCCCCATTCCATCAAGGGGTCTTAATTCTTCCAGAAAATATATAATGTCTTTGTACCAGGGGAACTCTACCAATTGAAGGTTGTCCTAAGGACTGCCATCAGACAACTCAGGCTTTTGATTTTCTGAGCAAGTGTTGATGAATTTAACCACCAAAGATTTACATTTAGATTCAGCCAACAATTTGGCTAAACCTTGACCTTTAACTAATTTGGTGGGCTTTATTTCCAGATTGAATTCAAGGATCTTGGCAATCCACTTGCTCCTTTTCCCGTCTATGTCAGGTTGAATGAGAATGTCCTTCATAGAGGTTGAAGGAACATATGCAATGATCTTTGAATGCAAAATATAGACTATGAAATATTTGAGAGATTTCACAAGGGCATAGGCCTTTTTCTCCATGATGTCATATTTTGCCTCTGCATCTCTCAATGCCCTGTTGAAAAATGAAACTGGCTGCTCTTTTTTCTACAACAAACCAGTTTCCACTGTATCAAAAGAAGCACAAGAAAAAATCAAAAAATCCTTGGAATAATCAGGACTGACAAGCACAGGTGCCTCAGTCAATGCCTTCTTGATATGGTTGAAGGATTCTTGGGACTCAGCAGTCCATTTTACTTCATTTCCCTTTCTGAGCATGATTGTGATGTGCTTCACCAGCTCAGCAAAAATGGAAACAAACCTCCTTGAGAAATTAATTTTTCCCAAGAAAGATTGAACTTCCTTCTTGGATCTGGGAAGTGACAAGGTTTGAATAGCTTCTTCCCTGCTTGAATCAATTATGACCCCATCGATTGATACTATGTTCCTCAAAAAATTCCCTTCCTTCATGGCAAACAATGATTTCTTGGGATTTAAGGAGAGACCAAACCTTCTACACTTCAAGAAAACTTTCCTCGGATGACAGAAGTGTTCTTTATCAGATCTAGAAAAGATTGTTATATCATCCAGATAGATGATCAAAAATTTATCGTTCTCCCCAATGAAGGCGATGTCCATGGATCGTTGAAAGGTTGCCCCTACATTCATCAATCCAAAGGGAATTTTGGCATACACGAATGTGCCCCAAGGAGTGGTGAAGGTTTTCTTTTCTCTTTCCTCAGGCAAGACAGAGATCTGATTGTAGCCAGAAAATCCATCAATCATGGAAATCCTAGACGCACCAGTTACCTTCTGCAATATGTGTTCCATATTTGGCAGCGGGTAATTGTCCTTCCTAGAGCTCCTGTTCAGACTTATGAAGTCAACACAGAGTGATCCAGATTTATGTAGGAACACAATGAAATATAGAAATACACATAAACGCAGAGATGCAGCGGAAATAGGACTTCATTTCATTAATAACAAATGACTGAAATATGCTTACAGACAGAATGGAAATAAACTAGCTAGGG
>SNQJ01S0002420.1:138731-158001 GCA_010110895.2 Picea sitchensis | reverse complement strand
GGGTAAGTTAGTACATCAACTTCTCGGGGTCATAACTTTTGCATACGATCTTCGTTTTAGGCGTGTGATAGCTCGTTGGAAAGGTGTCATCGAGGAGATTCATTTTGGCGGCTCAATCATGCCTTCATCTATCATTGAGAACCTCGATCTCAAAAAACCTTCATTTAGGCCCTCAAAATGGCCCCGAAAGTTAAAACCTGCTAAAAATAGTAAATTGCCAAAATTGCCAGAAAATTGTTTTGAGCCAGTCGAAAAAGGTGGGTGGCCACCGATATCCACCTGGATCACAGAGTCTGATTTCTCCACTCTTTTTTCTCACTGGGACCAGGTTGGCTACCCACTCAGAATATCTCAAAGGCACAATGATTTGAGCATCCAAAAGCTTCTTCACCTCCCTTTCCATAATAGGCATCAGCATAGGATTTATTTGTCTTAATTTCTGCCTAAATGGCTTGGCCTTCTCTTTCAATGGGATCTTGTGTTCAATGACACTGGTGTCGTATGTTCTGAGATCTTTGTATCTCCAAGCAAACACAACAGCAAATTCCTTCAATAGCTCAGTATACTCAGCCCTCTGCTCTCTTGACAGGCTACTTGACAATTTGACAAATTTTGGGTCCAGTTCTGTGCCAATATTGCACTCAGCCGCATCAGCATCATCTTTTGAGATTTTACCCTTCATTGCCACATCATTTCTATCAAAAAGCCTTTCCAAAGGAACCAGTCCCTTTGGGATGTGATTGTTGGGTAGCTGGACAATGTGAGGATCAGCAATCTTTTTCAAGAAAACATCAAGATGAGGCTCTATTTCAGAGTCAGGATCTTGATCAATGTGCAATATAGAAAACTCCTCAACAGCTTCCAGGAATCTTTTGATTTCAAGATCATCCTCAAACACTTTCCAATGCTTGACATTGTTAGGTATAGAGGGTCTATATTTCACTTCGACGTCATACATGAGTTTAGGTGGCAGAGAGACTTTGAAATTGCTTGTTGAAACAACCAGAGAATTGACCATGACATTATTTTCCCTTGGAATAAATGAAATGTTGAAAGCCAATAAAAAATTGCCAATGAGGTCCCATACTTCATTTCTATAGGCTTTGAGCCTAGGATGCTTAGCTTGATACAGATTTCTAATTTGTTTAACAATCAATTCTACATCTCCAAACACAGATAGTTCCTTGATCCCCATGTCTTTTGCAACTCTTAATCCCAAAACAAGAGCTTCATATTCTGCCACATTATTGGTAGCTTCAAATTCCAGTTTGTATGATAGAGATATGGTCTCCTGGGCTGGTGAAACCAAGACTACTCCAAAACCAGCAACATCCTTAGAGGAGGCTCCATCAAAAAACATTTTCCAAACAGAGGTGGTGGAGAAAGAAGCTTCATGAAAAACCATGGAATGCTTTTTGAGCTTTAAAGCAGGCTCAGGAGCATCAGTGAACTGCAACAAACTGGCCCCCGACTCGATGTCAAGTGAAAATATAGGATGGTTGGTGGGGTCAAATTCATCACTAATAATATAGGCCAACTGAGCGTCTTTGTACAGTCTCCCCTCTGAACATAGGAATGGTAGCATATGTGAGGTCCATCTGCAAGGTTCCCCCAAGCCTTTTAATCCAAGATATTGACAAAATCATGCCAAACTTGGGAGGAACATCAGCCACCACAATATCCATGACCACACTTTTCATGGGCAGCTGAAACAAGGTCACAACTAGATATTTGATGACCCCAAGACATTGCACCCTCCTTGAATCAAAAGAATACAAATCATGATAAGCTTGTGTGATCTCTAATCTGAGATCTTCCATAACTGTTTTGGGCATGAGATTATGAGATGCCCCAAAGTCCATCAGACGATTATGCAGCACCTTATCATGTATGTGCAGTGATGTATAGAAGGGAGGGGATGAATCATCTCTTTCTTCTACCATGGGACCTAAGATGACTGCTGGCTTCTCATCTTGGAGATTTACCAAGTCTGTGGAATGGCAAGATGGCTCAGACTACAACAGCTTAGAGAGGGACCTTTTGAATTCTTCATGCTTCACTAACTCTGAAAGGGGAACATGGATTCTAATCTTCTGAATTTCATGCTCAAAGTTAAAAGAGGAAAGGGGCTTCAGAAATTATCTTACCTCTACAACAAGGTCTTTGGCTATTGGTGGAGGGTTTTGAGCCTTCTTTTCTTTGTTGTTGTTTGTTGCGTCTTTAGTAGGCCTCTCTGCTATGGAAGGATGATCAGGGATGTCAGACTTAACTTCTTTCTTCTTTGACCTAAGGTCATATTTATTTGGGCTGCTATTGGTTTTCTCCCCCTTAGTCAGCTCATTTATTTGGTTGTCTAAGAGGGATTCACCATATGCAGATTGAGTCAAGTGAGGGAATGGGGAGGTGTCTCCAAGACAATGGATTTTAGGATCTAGCTCTTCCTCATCTCCTTCTTCATCAGCAACAAGGTTATTTTGAAGAGGGGTTTGAATTTTTTTATCATCGTTACCTCTGCTTCTAGGCTCTCTTGGCATAATCTGAGGAGCAACGTTATTCGGCCTCCTAAAGTTGCCTATGTTATCAATATTTTGAGGATTTATGTATGTTGGATTCCCCTCTACTTCCAATCTTTCCATCCTAGTTGAAAGTGATTTTAGTAACTTGGTTACTTCATCCATTTGAAGGGGGGAAACAGAGGAACTAGAGGTGGAGGCTTCGGATTTTTTTCTTGGTATGTCTCTCTCAGCCTTATTCATGAGTCGATTAGCTGAGAACACATTGGGTTCTACTTCCTGGGCTGCATCTTGCATATGAGCCAAAGAAGTATCTCTTCTTTCTCTAAGCAGGAGGCAGAAATCAGGGTCAAAAGAACTAACATAAGTGATTTTGGCAAAGGCTTCTATAGGCTCTATTTCAGCAGGGATCTTATTGTACATTTTATTGAACCTTTTGGAGAAGTCAGAGACTAATTCTCCCTCTTTTCTCTTCAAAGACCCAAACTCTATGATGTAATACATAAACTCTTTTTTATCCCCCCACTTTCTCAAGAAGGAATCATCTAGAGCCTCAATCCCAGCAACAGATCCAAGGGTCAAAGCTCTGAACCACTTTCTAACCTCACCATTGAGGCTATGGACAAAGACTCTCATCCAGACATCCTCATTTTCGATATTTAGATTGTCTGCATAACTATAGAAGGAAACAAGGTTCTCTTCAGCAGTTAGGTCCTCTTCTCCAGTGAACTTAGGCATATATTTCAGGTAATCTCCAGCAGGGAGAGCATTCATTGGTTGAGGTAGGACCAGAGGGGCATATGTTGCATCCATTATGGAATTCATTCTATTTCTAGGGGGATTGGCACCTGCCATAGGGATATGAGGTGGAGGAGAACTAGGAGATGAAGGTGTTAGAATAGGGGAGACTAGAACTGAGCTTCCGAGGGGAAAGGAAAACAATAGAGGATTTGGAGAAAAGGTTATTGGTCTTGGGGGAACAGAGGTTTCCCTTTATGTGAAATTAGTAACTCTAACGAGAGAAGGAATGGTAAAGCCCAGGGTAGGAAAATATTCTAAGGCACTGGGTCTAAACCACAGTACAATTTCAGGAGAGAGAGGAGTGGTAATGGTTTCTCCCTCCAATCCCATACCAGGAGGGGAAAACTCAACATGAACACTCCCAAAATTTAAATTTTGAGTGTCTTAACACAGTGTTTACGGAGAGATGGAAAGAAGTTGACTTTCATTAAACAAGAAGTCTCAAATACATGTACATAACCAGAGAACCAGAGGCCTCGTTAAAACTTTGCAAGCGGGAGCCTAGCTCTACCATCGACATTTAAAATATATCAAAACTGAGTATTTATACTCAAAACAAAATCACGGAAGCATATCCAAGTAGATGCATTGAAGGCATTATGTCTGCATGCTTCCTGACAGACTGTGCATGCAGTCTCTGTCCAAACGTGAACCTCTATCATACGCAAACGAGCCTCAGAACAGAGTTGTTGATGAGCCAACTAACTGACAGTCCTTTCCTGTGCCTTCTATTAATGGAAGAAACGATGCTCAACCACCACCAACCAACCTTAATAACTGCTTCATTGGGATCGGGGAAGGCTCAATTCAACTCTACACATGTAAGACATGGCAGCCTCAGCATTCATCGTAGATCTGAGATGGATGCTTACGGGGAAGCTTGACGGCAGACATGGCTGATGACGAAGTGATTAGTGCACTCGGTATGGAGTAGCAGTCGGGAGAGGGCCAGGTGGACAGTTGTGGATGGACGAGGAGACTGAGGATAGCATGGGGGGCACACAAACGGGAGATGAGGTGTAATGGGATGGAATTTATGTGGAGTGAGGTGGCACAGGTGGTGGGATATGAGAAAGGGACAGGTGTCGACGGGACGGTGAGTGGAAGACAGATGGAGGGAGCGGAAGTGATGAGGGGTGGCCACTTGTCGACCCATAATAGGACACTATGTGCACATGCGCATATTGGGGGTGTGAAAAGTGGTTTGGAACTTCCCCGCTTTTAGGCCCGATGCACGTATTTGGCTGACACATAACACCTTCACAAACCACGACTATTTTCTCATCCCGCTCTACCTTTTTTTATCCTGTGCACATGTTGAGGCCCCGATATGGCCATCGACCATTGATCTGGGGTGCTCAGCTCTTGACCGCCTAGATCTACGCATGTTTTATCATGTCACGCCAAAATGCCTCATCACTCCTCCAACTTAGGATATAAGCCAAATTGTGGGTTTTTTGCCCATTTTCTTTCATTCCTTCACCAAGGAACCAACTTCTTAGGAAAACAACCCCCCCTACAAATAAATGTGATAACAGGGGTGACAGCAACCGATACCCGTATTGGTGGTAAAACCCCACAATAATAAAACTTAGATATCGTTGCACTATTGTTATCATTTCCCATAGAGAATCATCATACAAACCCAAGCTGGTTGAATTCATTTTTATCGATGACCAATGCGCAGACTTTACAAGCAATAACCCCCATTATTTTCCTTTAAAATGCCAACATTCCATAGTAATCAGAGAGAACCCATAACATAGTATCGATACTCAATCAAAAACTTAAGACAAGCACATAACCCATGCAATCCTGAGCCACCATTTGATTCATAATACAAAGAGTCCATCATGGATGGAAAGCAAATAGCCATAACTTTGAAAAATCTTGCTTCAATGAAGAGTTGGTTTGATTTTTCCCCTTCCAAAACCTAAAATCACGGAGCTTCCACAACCAACAGAGCAAAATGCAACTATGCTAGGGTGATGGGCTCAAGGGAGGTTTGGAGTGACGTGAAGTAAATTCACATCACTTCCTCACCTAGCCCTATTCAATTTCACGTATGAGCCATCCCATTAACATAACATCAACCATTAAATTCAAACCATAATCATTGCATAATTCAATGCCATATCCATTGTATAGTGCGCCACTCGAAACATATCAAGACCATACGTTAACATTACCATATGCGCTTCCCATATAATCCAAGTTGTCATATCAAATGAAACCAATACTGTAGCATCAACTGTATAGGATTGTGTAGGCAACATCGTAACAGCAGCAACATATAAGTGTAACATGTCTATCTTTGCACCTCTAATCTACAAGGGGGTCCCACCTACTAGTTAAATATTATTATCATAAATAAATAATAGAGCTTAGCAATCCTTTGCGGGTAGAATTCAACATTGCGATTTTAATCGTCAACAACGTACTCTGAATGTTTGTCTAAATCATTTCCTTGTATATATTAAAAAAAAAAAAAAAACACTATTGTCTAATAATTGCACCTTGTGTGTAGTATGCCATAATTTATGATATCTTGCGGCTAGGCATGGCTTATACTTTACTCCCAAAAACTATGTATCATCCAACTTCCTCCATGTTGATAATGCAATTAGAATTAAGAGCCATGCGTAGTGAAATTTAGTCCCTTTATCTTGTGCCTCTTCATAGTCGATCAAGAATTGGTTGCGCAAAAATATCGCCCATTTCATCTACACGCCCTCAATGCACTTCTTGGTTGTCGTTATTACTATCGTTGGTACTTGGTCCCTCTGACACTTCCTTTACAATTTACAAGATGATACTTGTGTCACAAATCTCATTGTAGGGTTACATATGCTTGCTACATCTAAACCATGTTGTCCTCAGAATGTGTGAAATGATTCTTTCATGCTCTCTGATAGAGCCTTCTCATTATTTTTATCTAAAAATATCAGTGAAGGGTCCTCCCCTTGCGATGGTAGTCTAGTAATGTGCACAATCAATTCTGTATCAATTGAGACCGGCCTCTCGAGCCATAAGTAACCTTCGTGTACACATCTCAACAACATCTTCACGCATGAATTAACCTTTTTGCTACTCTCGAAGTGTCGTATATCGAATAAGTTCAAAATGCCATCTTTTTGCAACCATATTGCCCATATATCTGGCTCTATCACAACCATCTTTGTCTCTGCACTAAGGTACCACTTCAAATACTTGTTTGGCGCTAGATCCAGAAATTTCTTATTGTCCATAATATCATGGTCTGCATACTTTAAACTCAGTATCAAGCCTAACAAATCTTCCTCCACGATCATTCCAAGTGGGATTTCTGGCTCCACAAGCTCGTACTTAGCATCTTTCGACAAGTTGACTGGCTTCGCAGTATCCTTCCTTAGTGGTATGTAATCTCTTAGAAATATCGGCTCTGATGAGGATGCTCCTAGAATATCTTGTTGTACCGGTACTACCGGAGGCTTACTACATCGTTCCTTTGGTGCTAATGCAGATGCCACTGTTGCCTTGGTTGGTGCATTGTTCTCTACAACTCTTCTCTGCAACTAACTTCTTCGACTATGTTCTTCTTTCACTTGGCTCTACTCTCTTTGCTTTCACTTCCCTCTATGGAAATGAAAACACTTTTTCCCATTCGACCCTTCAAAGACTTTTATCCCTTGGTTGCGAGCTATTTTGAAACTCATTCATGCCCAAACTTACATTCTAATCCACTTTTCTTAGCATTCATTACTTGCCTTAACGCTTCATTAAATTTGTGTATTCAGTGAATTATCTGTTAGATTCTCTAACCTGTCGAAATCTTCTTGCCAATCTTCATTTATGGCTACGTGGAACCAATACTTCGTCATCATGTTCACTCTTTATGGCATGTCAAGTCATGGATATTCTTAAATTATTTTCTCGCTTTCTTCATATGCCTCTATCGCATTCCAATCTTCCTTCTTGCACATGCATCCTCCGTATTTACTTCGTCTCTACAACACCTGTTGGCTTAGTTGTTTTAACATTAATTATGTGCTTCCTTCCAAACTTTTGTCTCTTACTTCGAACACTTTTGATTGTTTCTTCTTCTTTTGTTTACTTTTTCTTTCTTTTTCTACCTACATTATAATACACTATGGTATAGATTCTGCGCAGTTTGGACTAATGAGAAAAATCACAAGTGTCCCTATATAGTTTCATCCTACTTCCATTAACAAATCCTTCCATAACTTCTCCATCCAACTTCTCCAGCTGAAAAACCCCTAATTATTTCACATATCATATCACATATGGGCCTAACCAATGCATCTGGAACTTTCTTAGATGCTGCAAAAACTTGTTGTCATAAAGTAACACTAATTCTTTTGTTTGAAATTTCTTCTGCTTGATATGTTTGTCATGCCAAGCTTTCTCGTGTGCTTTTTGTACCTGTTGATGGAAACTTGTGACAAAATGATCCTCTTCTAGTTCCATTAGTTATGACGGTCTCTTTTCCACTGCACCTAAATATGTAACCTCCTCCATCGCAACAATGTGCAGACTTGGTACAACAAACTCCATCGACCTAACAACTTCTTGTCCATAAGTCAACCTAAATGGAGTCTATCCCGTCATCTTCTTGCATGTGGTCCTATATGCCCATAATAATGTTGGAATCTTCAAGTCCTAGTTATTCTGACTTACATTGTAAACATTTTTTAGAGCATGTTCCAGAATCTTATTGAAGGCTTCTATTGTGCCATTTTCCTGGAGAAGGTATGGTGTACTCTTCTGATGATGGATATGAAATTCCTTTGTTAGTGTTGCAATAGTATTATTCAAAAAGTGAGTTCCCTGATCACTCATAAGTGGTCTTGGGCATCCAAATCTTTTGACTACATTTTCTAATAAAAATAGTGCAATTGTCTCTACATTGCAATCTCTAACTAGTTTTGCCTCGTCCCATCTGGTTAAATAGTTTGTCGCATTAATAATGTACCTATCTCTTGATCTCTCGACTAGTGAGTTAATCGGCCCAACAAATTCCATTACCCATTTTTCAAATGCTTGTAATGTCACTTGTGGAACTAAGGGCATTTCATCTCTCCTAGAGGGCTTCCCAAGTTTCTGACAAACGTCACAACTCTAGCATAATTCTTTATCATATTTATGCAGGATAGGCCACCATAATCCTGCACACAGAATCTTCTGGGTTGTTTCTTTTCCTGCGTAGTGACCTCCTACAACCCCTTCATGTGCCTTGGACAATATGTTGTTTCTTTCATGCTCCAATACGCAATGTCACAAAATCTTGTCTACTCCTAGCTTGTATAAATTGTCTGCTATCAACTGGTAGTATGCTTCCTTTACTACTAGCTTCTTCTTTTGTGCCACTTTGAAGTATGATGGGGCTACTCTCGTGCTCAAAACCTGAATTGTTTCTACAAAATAGTCATCCACCATCTGGATTGAAAATAAGTGCACATATGGTAAACTGTCATCCAAGTTCCATGCATCTTCATGTGATGGTATGCGCGGCAAGTGATCCGGTCCCGAGTTAAAATTTCCTAGTTTCACAACCACTTCAAAGTGATATTCTTTGAATAGTAATAAACATATGTGTATTCTTCCCCCCAACACTGGCTTATTCACTAGGTATATCAACATAGAGTGGTCTGTATACATCTTGAAATTAGATCCAAGTAGGTAATGTCTGAACTTTTGCAAGGCATATACCATCGCCAAACCTTCTCATTATGTCGTAGTATAGTTTTTCTATGTACATGATAACTTGTTGCTACTTAATGCAATTGGATAGTCTATCTCTCCTTCACCCGGTTGTGCCAAAAATGTTCCCAATGATATCAATGATGCATCAACATGTACATGAAATTCTTTTCTCCAGTTAGGAAAACCTAGAATCGGTGCGATCACCATCTTTTGTTTCAGTGTATCTAGACTCTTTTGACATTCTTCATTCCATTGATACTCCACTTCCTTCTTCAACAATTTCTCCATAGGGGTTGTGATCTACGCATATCCTTTGATGAAGTTTCTATAATATCCTGTATGACCCAATGTGGACTTCAATTGTCGCATTGAAGTTGGTGTTTGTGGATGAACAATCACGACTATCTTTGCAGGGTCCATTAACAATCCTTATTTACACACCACATGGCCCAACAAAATTCCAAAAGGTGCACAAAAAATGCATTTTTTTCAGATTCAATGAGATCTAGTAGTGCCTACACTTATCCAACATTAGGTGAAGAAGTTCAACATGATATTTTCATAAACTAAATACTATCCAATCATTTAGGTACACTTCTAGGAACTTATGAATGAACTCTTTGAAGGCTGCAACAACTACTATAGAAAATATCGTTAGTGCATTTTTCAACCCAAATAGCATAACTGTGTATTGGTAACAACCCCATTCTATCATAAAGGTAGTCATATATCAGTCTTGTTGCGAAATCATGATCTGGTCGTATTCTGGGAATCCATCCGTAAAAGAGTAAGCCTCTTGACCCCCTACATTCTCTAATACTTCATCTGTAAAAGGCATAGGAAAAAGGTCGTGTAAACAAGCATCATTCAACTTTCTCAGATCTACACATATCTCGATTCCTCCTGTCTTTTTGTCTTGAACCACCATTGGGCTGATCCACTCTGATACTTCAACAAGTTCTATAATTATAGCCTATAACATTATTTCTATCTCTGTTTCTACCTTCTGCTTATATTTTGGGTTCATTCTATAGGGTCTCTGCTTCACAGGTTTGGCATCTCGTTTCAGTGGAATATTCATTTCTCCTAATTCTCCAGCGATTCCTTTCATCTTTGAGAACGTCATTGGAAACAGATCATGGTAGTCACACAGCAAGTCAACAATCTTCTGAACTTTTTCCTCACTCTAGTAGTCTCCTATGTGCGCAAACGTAGACTTATCTTATGTACCAATGTTCACTTTGCGCGTTCTTAGGGGCTTTGCATATATCGTTGACTCAATCTTCGATCCCTCTATAACGCGCTCCCCTTCAATCTCTGATATCTACAAATTCCTTGGGTATTCCTCATCTTGGTCTTCTTCTACGACATTATAACAGTGCAAGACCTATTCACTTGTTGCAGTGACTCTAGGCGCACTATACAAAGGTGTTGATCCCAATAAGTCCTCTGATGCAAAAATATTATTCTTTATTACCTGAAAGGTTGAGTCAATCAATGAATTATTATTTTCAAAACTGAATTTTACCTTGAAGTTCTTTGTCAACTCTTCCCAATCTCATTTCCCTCTACGCACTTTTAGTTTGATGTCCCAATTCTTAGGAATTGTATCCAAAGTATGCACAGATAACTGAGTCCATTCTTGTTTTGGTACCAATCTCCACTACCCAATACACTTTGTAACATGACCTGTTGGACAACTTAATCCACTATACTTCTACATGATACTTTCCTTATCTGTCTTGAACCTGACTTGTAATAACCTCTTGGACTGTGACCTGTCTATTATGCCATATGTGTGTGTAGCCCACCATCACGTATGGGTTGCTTTCAGCGCAACATCCAAAGCTAATACTCTCTATTGATCTAATATCTGCAACTCAAACTCTCTTATAAAATAAATTACATTAGTTAATCCATCATACCTTGGAGGCTTGACTATTTCGGTTCATATCCATCTCAATGTGCAGGTAATTCGAGCACACTTCCTTGTCGATACTTCATGCAGTCTTCGTTGCTAATTCTCCAAGGATTATTCTAAGTTTGATGTGCATGCCCTGATACTCCTCCAACTAAGTACGCCTTCAGTTGTAGGATTGATGTAATCGTCCATCTATGCAGTCATATTATACATATTATCAAGTACTTTTCTCTTTGTTGGTTCTACATACCTTCATCCTTCAGTGGGATCTAATGGCACAGTCACCTTTAAGTATTCCACTTTGAATACCATCTGCCTCTTCTTTAGGTCAATGATTGTTTGATTATCAAATGCCTAATCAAGTCCCAATAGCATTGAATAAGGTGTAATACCATCTACGATGTCAATCGCTTCAAAGCCTGCTACACTGCGCACTCCATCAATATTGACATTTACTCTTGTTAACCTTCCAATTGGAACAATCTTATGTTGGTTCACTAGTCTCAGCTGGAAAATAGACCAAAACAGCTTCAGCTAGCCCATCATCTCCCAAGTTTATCTCGATATACAATTTACATTGGACCCCAGATCCAGAATTATATTGTCCATTTCATCAGCTCCTATCTACGCATTGAGCCTGAACTCCCTATTCGTTCACTTCTTACTATACATCTGGTTAACTTCTCTATGTGTGACAGGTTGCTCTTTTTCTTTGGCACAATGGTCAATCATTCCACGTAGACTACTCAATGCAGATTCATCCTTCACTAAATCTAAGCAAATTCTTAAAAATCTCTTTAAAGTACTTAACCTATCAGTTTGTTTCTCCAAATGGTCATAGACTAGAGGCATATCATATGCCAGTGGTCTATCATACAATAGTAGTGTTGTCAAAGTTGATGGTATCCAGTCTACTCCTATTAATTCTTTTATTGCTTGTTGGTAAGTCTCTTTCTCTTTTCTCGGATCAAATAATGGTAATGGCTCCATTTCCTTCCTTACCCACTGGTGAATTATATTCCCTTGATTTGTCGCATCAACTCTGGTTCTCGTTCCTCAGTGTGTAACTGCTGCTATAATGGGTTGATCGTTGCTTTATTTTGTTGCTATCATTTGTATGTGTTGGTTATGGTTATGGTTATGGTTTTGGTTTTGGTTCTAGTTCCCTCTTTCCTACCATTTTGATATCATTTGAGGACAATCCTCCATCGCATGCTCCAATGCTATGCAATACGTGCATGTCGTTCAAGGATTCGAACAGTCACACAGTAAATGTCGCAGTTGATTGCAGTTATATCAAATTATTGGTCCTCTTCCTCCTCTACCAAATCCACCTCTTCCTCGGCCTCTAAAGCCTCTTATGCCACCTTGATTATAACATTCTCTAGGAGTATTATACTACGTACTTTCTCCTTCTGTTGCTACATTTTCTTCTTGGGTTATGTAAGCATATATAGTGTGCTCTCTCATCATGTCCAATGCACAAAAATCCTTCTTGTCGTGTCTGACAAACTTACAGAAATTGAAAAACAAATTCCTCATAGTGCTTTGGTATTTCTGCATGAATGGACAATTATGAGGGTGGTGATGCACCGTCTTGCAAATTTCACACCATAACCCTAATGGATTAAGAGTTCATGTATTCAAGTAAATTCTAGAATGTTGGACACTCATCTTTATGATGGCCCTATGTTTTACAGGGATACAACAGACTCCCTCGTGCTTTTATTTTCCCTTAGTAATTTCTTGTAATTGAATAGTCGGTGCAGCCAGTTGTCACTAGACTTGAGCCATCCCCGCATTATTCTCTCCTAGAGGAGATGCTTCCAATTTCATCACAATTTCAAGAGATTCCAATTGCGTTGCAATCTTCTATTGCGTCAAAGGGCAGCGTATATGCGACAATAAACCTGCAATAAACCATTCTCAGTGTTGTTCATCCAGAATATGGAATGTTAATCGATCTTTCAATATTTTAAACCTTTCGTTAAAGTTCCATACTGATTCATTTACTATCTATTTTATCTCCTTTAGCTTTGAAATGAACTGTGACTTAGGCTTCTGGAATTCCTTCAACAATGCTTGTCTTATCTCTACCAATGTCCTCGCCTGGCCCACAGGTGTAGTATTTTGATATTTCATATACCATAATCGTGCACGATCTTCGAAAGTTGTCGCCAACTACACAATATTCACATCATTGTCCTGGACATTCTTTATAGTCCATATCGTGTCGCAAATGAATAAATGTTGTTCAGGGTCTTCTAACCTAGCCCCTTGGAAGAGAGGCATCCTTAAGGTGGGATCTACCCCCGCCATTGTATTCTACGTGGTATTCTTTCTTGATACCACTTGTTGGTTCTCACTCGATGTATTGCTTCCACTACTTTGATTACTTCCACTACTTCTTCCACTAACTACAATTGACAAAAATTTTGATCTTACCTCAATTCTTGGCGACGCACATAGGGTCATGGGTTTGACGCAGAGTCCAATCTGAGTGGGATATTCTTTTACTAGACTCACTTGAAGGATCTTTTCTTCCGTGCAAAAAATCCCTTCGATTTGGAATATTGCAACAATTTCTCTTTCCTTGATCTCACTCTGTTGCCCTTCTCTCTCAGCTGCAATCCTCTTTGTATTCGGTCTAAATCTCTTACCATTAGGCATTGTTCCAATCTCTTTGTTTGTCATATATTTTTATTCACTCGACATTCTCAACCCATCTTTTCCTCATTCCTTCTTTTAATCCATGTTTATGGTAAGATAATTCCCTAGTCATCCTCTAGTTCCCCTATATGCACGAAGGTGCTTAACAATCAGATTCCATAGTCATAACTCTTTTTTCACACAACAACATCTTAATCCACGTAGGTATTGACTTCAAGTATCTTCTGTGCGGTCCTTTAAACAATTCCCTCTCCATACTACTATACGACTGAGTGCAATCTATAGCAAATTCAATAACGTAAACTCCCAACACACTATTCAACCAGTAGTCAATTGTACGTGAAGTCTTATTGTGTACTGCATTAACATGTTGAATCAATTCAGGAGTGCAATTCCTCGAAGCCACAGTCTAATATCTTCTAGTTTGTTCAATAAATCTATGAATCCACTCTGCTAACACATTTGGAAAGTTGCGAAGAAAATTCCATGTAAATTTGTAAAAACATACCTTTGTAACCATTCTTTTGCGTTGATTCGTGGATTTTGATTATGGTCTATTGCAAACTTGATATCCTTAGTATTCCACCATTCTATGATCTCCTCCTTAGTGGGCTTCCACATCCCCCTCATTTGTAGATCTCGGTCCCAGAAACAAAACCATTTGTTGGTGCGCAGTAGGTAGACTCGGGTTTAATCATTAATAAACCAACAAATCCCTTAGACACCGACCCTTTCAGCATCACCTTCAAGAAAGTGAAGTCTCACCTGAGGCATTTATAGGGGCTGCATGAACCAAGTTTCTGTAGTAGGGGAAATGAGGCATTCAACATAACCATATTATTCATCTACTATGTGTGAAGTTTATGTTACTTAACCTTTAATTGTCATGCAATATACCTTGTGCATGACATTACTCCACTTAACATTCATTCACTCATCATTATCTTGAGTGCGTCGGATCATATTAGCGTATATAAGTGACATCTTCAGAATACTAAACATTTACCATCATCGCGCACTAACCATAAACAGTAAACAAATATATACTAACCATCCATCATATGCATCGGAAACATAACACACAAAAGAAACACATCAAGACACAAGGTTTTAACGTGGTTCACCCCAAATTGGGCTACGTCCACAATGACTGACTTCTTATCTTATTCATTTGCAATTGCCTTATAGTTTTCCATTGTGCTTACAATAAGATATATAATTTGACATTACCCAAACCTACCTCAGTCGTTCTACTGCAGTGCGAGCCTAACTCCCAAAAACCTTAGTCATAACTCAAAACACCCAAACACTTAGCCAATTCTTCTCTCTTATATTCTTGACTCTCTCCTTATCCTCATTTTCTACCCAAAACCCTTTACATATTTATAGTATTTCATTAGGGAATAAGCCCATTACAACATGGTTACAAAGTGTAAAAAATTTCCGAAAACTTCCTAACTAACTCTTGTTTCTTGCACATTGACTCTTGATAATGCACTAGTTGCTTTCCGCGCACACTGTTGCTTTGCTAAAATGTCATGCAATTCGCTTCTGTGTGATTCCCAAATAAACCAAGAAATCATTAATAAACCAACAAATCCATTAGACACTAGCCCTTTCAACATCACCTACAAGCAAGTGAAGAATCACTCGAGGCATCTAGAGGGGCTGCAAGACCCAAGTTTCTACAGTAGGGGGAAATGAGGCATTCAACATAACTATATTATTCATCTACTTTGTGTGCAGTTTATGTTACTTGACCTTTAGTTGTCATGCAATATACCCTGTGTGCGACATTACTCCACTTAACATTCATTCACTCATCATTATCATAAGTGTGTAGGATTATATCAACATATATCGGTGACATCTTCATAATACTAAACATTTACCAGCATCATGTAGTAACCATAAACATTAAACAAATCTATACTAACCATCCATCATATGCATAAGAAACATAACACACAAAATAAACACATCAAGACACAAGGTTTTAACGTGGTTCACCCCAAACTAGGCTACGTATACAATGATTGGCTTCTTATTTTATTCATTCACAATCTCCTTACAATTGTGCACTGCACTTACAATATGATATATCAGTTGGCATTACCCAAACCTACCTCATTTGTTCTACTACATTGCGAGCCTAACTCCTGAAAACCTCGATCATAACTAAAAACACCCGAACACTTAGCCAATTCTTCACTCTTACATTCATGACTCTCTCCTCATCCTCCTTTTCTACCCAAAACCCATTACATATTTATAGTATTCATTAGGGATAACCTGGTCACAACATGGTTACAAAGTGGACAAATTATCCCAAAACTTCCTAACTAAATCTTGTTTCTTGCATGTTGACTCATGATATAGAGCTACCTGCTTTCTGCGCATGTTGTTGCTTTGTCAAAATGTCACGCGATCTGCTTCTACACGATTCCCAAATAAACCAACAAATCCCTTAGACATCGACCCTTTTGGCATCACCTAGAAGCAAGTGAAGTCTCACTCGAGGCATCTAGAGGGGATGCAGGAACCAAGTTTCTGCAGTAGGGGGAAATGAGGCCTTCAACATAGCCATACTATTCATCTATTGTGTGTGCATTTTATGTTACTTAACCTTTAATTGTCATGCAATATACCATGTGTGTGACATTACTCCACTTAACATTATTTCACTCATCATTATCTTAAGTGCGTAGGATCATATCCACATATATCAATGACATTTTCAGAATACTAAACATTTACCATCATCACACAGTAACCATAAACAGTAAACATATCTATACTAACCATCCATCATATGCATCAAAAACATGACACACAAAACCAACACATCAAGACACAAGGTTTTAACATGGTTTTCCCCCAAACTGGGATATGTCCATAATGAATGACTTCTTATTTTATTCATTCACAATCTCCTTACAGCTGCACACTACACTTACAATAAGATATATCAGTTGGCATTACCCAAACCTGCCTCAGTCGTTCTACTGCAGTGCGAGCCTGACTCCCAAAAACCCCAGTCATAACTCAAAACACCCAAACACTTAGCCAATTCTTCACTCTTATATTCTTGACTCTCTCCTCATCCTCCTTTTCTACCCAAAACCCATTACATATTTATAGTAGTTCATTAGGGATAAGCATGTTACAACATGGTTACAAAGTGGACAAATTGTCCCAAAAATTCCTAACTAAATCTTGTTTCTTGCACGCTAACTCCTGATATAGTGCTACTTGCTTTCCGCACGCACTGTTTCTTTGCCAAAATGTCGCGCAATCCACTTCTGCACGATTCCAAAATAAACCAACAAATCCCTTAGAAACTGGCCCTTTCGGCATCACCTGCAAGCAAGTGAAATCTCACCTGAGGCATCTAGAGGGGCTACATGAACCAAATTTATGTTGAAAAGTCAACAAGAAACATGTGTCTAATTTACTTTTCCCTTAAATAAATTGGACAATAAATATTAATCTATTATTTCATTCATAACTGAGTGAGCTGGATTTGTAATAGAATTATAAGTGTAGTTAAGTGAGTTAAGATCAGGTGTACTAGTTGTAACTAAACATGCACTAGTGAGAGTTAAGTAAATCAGTGAACTCACATGCAACTGAAGATTTGCCATGGTTAACTACATGCATGCCAGATCCAGTGGAGACCCAGTTGAGATAACAGGTGAAAGGGACAGTTTGGCTATCAGTTGTGATTTGATCACACATGTAGTGGATATGCTTATGAGCATGTGCAAACTAGGCAATTTGTATCATCATTGTGAGAATTCTAATTGCAGAGATTGTGCAGAGGAGGCAAGTTGTCTGGACACAGGAATTGGAACATGTATTTGTTGATTTGTGTATGACAGTGTGAGACGATTGTATTGTACTGAGAGCTCTTGGATTAGAGTTTTGTATGAGATTGTTTCATGATTCATGATATACATAATATATGATAGTGGGGTTTTTTAGCTTTACGCTTTCCCAGTAAAACTTATGTGGTGTTATGTGTTCTTGATATTTCACTTTGTGATTGTGGTTGTGATCGTGGTTTAATTTTTCCACAAGAATAATAGTAGAAGCAATTATGTATTTAACTAGCGTATAATTATTAGATCAGGAGAATCGCAGGAAATACTTAATTTGTATTGAAATTTCTACATGGTATCAGAGCCATGGAGGCCACGGAGCTAAGGAAGTGAGGTGTGAACATAATTTCATTCTCATAGGTCCCATCTCTAGCAGGGTGCGAACTTTAGTACTGTAGACTACGCACAGTTCTCAAACCAGAAATTCTCGCACCCTAGACAAAGGAGAGGTGTGAACTTCCCTAAGCATTCTCGCATGCTGATCAAGGGAGAGGTGCAAACTCCCCTCACCCTACAGTGCATTACAATGCAAACTTCCTATTCAAGTTCGTAGGATATACACAGGTAGGGTGCGAACTTCCCTCAGGCTACTCACAGGTGGGGTGCGAACCTCCCAGGGAAAGAGGGATTGCAGCAGTTGAGTTTTGGTGGTTGGATAACATTCAAATTTGCAAGATTTTCTTGGTGCGACAGTTGATTCAAGATCGAAATGTATTTCAATGGCTTGAGGTTGGAGTATGCACTTGAGGGAAGATCTAACTACATTGCTTGGAAGGACAGGATGGAGGTAGTACTCGAAGACAATGGCTTGAAGGATTACATTGATAGAGATGTTCCTAAGCCAGATGCGACAGATACTACAAATCTTGATGCATGGAAAAAGAAAGTGGTGAAGGCGAGGAGGATTCTATTGGAGGGAGTACGAGACCACATTGTCTCAAGTCTCCATGGGAAAACCACACCAAATGCAATGTGGAAGGTTTTGACAGATCTGTTCCAAAACAGTAGCGACCATAGGAAATTGGCGCTCAAAGATAAACTCAGGAAGATCAAGATGGAAAAGGGCGACACCATTCCAAAATATCTCACGAAGTTTGTCCAATGTCAGGATGATCTTGGAAGTGTGGGAATAATAGTCGTTGCTGATGATTTGGTGAGCTTGGCACTCCTAGGACTTCCCAAGAGTTGGCACAGTTATCAAGACTCTGTCAATGGAAGGGAAAAATTGCCAGATTGGGAACGACTATGGTTGGATCTAGTGCAAGAGGAGTTCAGGTGGAACACCAGAGATGGATCTTCATCAAAGCATGATGATGAAGAGGATTGTTCTTTGACTTCCAAGGCAAGGAAAGGGAAAGGGAAGAAATTCCATCCAAAATCCGAGTCTAAAGTCAAGAAGTTGGATTTGTCCAAAGTGAAGTGTTTTCATTGTCACGAACATGGGCATCTCGCTACTAACTATCCACAGAAGAGGAAGAACAAGACGGTTGTTGGAGCTACAACTGGTGAGGCTCTTGTCTCATAATTTGAACTTGACTTCGCTTTGATCGCATGCATGGCTTCAAGTGCATTGGGATCGGTGTGGTATTTGGATACTGGCGCTTCATTCCACATGACGAGAGATAAAGAGTCTTTCATTGACTTGGAGGAGAAAGATCTCATAATGCATATAGAGATGGGTGATGATGGACGATACAGTGCGACTGGTATTGGTACCATTACCTTTCAGAGGGATTCAGGTAAACCATTTCAATTGAAAAATGTTATGCATGTTCCACGTC
>SNQJ01S0002420.1:117384-138721 GCA_010110895.2 Picea sitchensis | reverse complement strand
CTCATCTGTTTATGTGCATGTGACCAAGGATTCCAGGAAGAAGTTGGAACCGACTGTTGAAATTGGGATATTTGTGGGGTACACATAAACACCCCATAATTATCGTGTGTATTTTCCAAACAGTAAGATGACTATTATGCGACGGGATATAAAATTCGATGAGGGGAAAGCCATGCGGTTGTCGCTTGAGAGGGAGCTAGACTTGCATGCAGAAGAGGAATCGTTGGTTCCCAAAGATGAGTCTCAATATGTGGATCAGCCACATGAAGAGGTTCATGAAGTGGAGGAAACCACTCAAGCAGATCCATCCATCATAAATGGTAGAAAGCGCACCATGGAAGCTGATATATTGAGACTAGATGCTGCACAGAATGTAGGAGCCCCTATTTCACAGCGCAGACAGAGACAGTCTCCTGATCGATTTGCTGGATACATGGCTCTCATGAACAAATGTATTGTGACTGAACCATCTTCCTTTCAGGAAGCAGTGCAGGACCCCACTTGGGTTGATGCTATGGTAGAGGAGTATGACTCCATTGTCAAAAACAGTGCATGGGAAATTGTCCCAAGACCGATTGATAAATCAGTGGTAGGTTCGAGATGGATCTACAAGGTAAAGCAAGTTGCTGATGGGAGTGTTGAGAAATACAAGGCCAGGTTTGTGGCCTAAGGCTTCTCACAGATCAAGGGGATAGATTATGATGAGACCTTTGCACCTGTCGCAAGGTACTCTTCGATAATATCCATCCTTGCACTCTCAGCACAGATGGGTTGGCGCATTCATCAGATGGATGTAAAAACTGTGTTCCTCAACGGGATCATTGAGAAAGAAGTGTACATTGAACGGCCAAAAGGTTTTGAGACCTTTGACAGAGAGTCGCATGTGTGCGGACTCAAGAGAGCACTGTATGGGATGAAGCAAGCACCCCATGCTTGGTACACTCAGATAGACAGCTATTTCACTGGATTGGGCTTCACCAAAAGTGAAGCAGATGCAATCCTATAACAAATTGTCGTGGAGGGTAATATTTTAATCATTGTGTTTTATGTTGATGATTTAATACTGACTGGTGATGAGCAGCTGATACACTCATGCAAGGAGGACCTTGCAAAGGAGTTTGAGATGAAGGATTTGGGCCTTCTTTATTATTTCCTTGGATTGGAAATATGGCAACGAGATGGTGAACTTTTTGTGTCTCAAGGAAAGTATGCAAGGGAGATACTTGGTAAGTTTCACATGGAGGGTTGCAAACCCATGGATACTCCTCTTCCAGGAAACTGGAGGAAAGAGGATGTTACTTCTGGAGAAGTAGTGGATGCTATTGTCTATCGACAGCTAGTAGGTTCGCTAATGTATTTAGTGAACAGGAGACCGTACATTTGCTATGTAGTTAACCAGCTAAGTCAAGCGATGGTTAAGCCTACCAAACTCTTTTGGAAGGCGGGTAAGCATGTCTTGAGATATCTGAAGGGCACATCTGAGTATGGATTATGGTACAGACAGACGGATGAGGTGAAGTTTCATGGCTTCATGGAAGCAGATTGGGCAAGCAGCCCAACGGACAGAAAGAGCACATCAGAGAGGATCTTTAGTATCGGATTTACAGTTGTTTCTTGGTACAGTAGGAAACAAATATCCGTGGCACTCAGTTCAGCGTAAGCGGANAGATCCGACAGTGATTTATTGTGATAATCGGAGTTGCATTAAACTCTCAATTAATCCTGTGTTTCATGACAGATCTAAGCATATAGATATCCGGTATCATCATCTCAGAGATTGTGTGCAGTGAAAGATCATGTTGCTTTAATACATTCCTACGGAAGATCGGGATGCAGACATTCTGACGAAGGCGCTCACCAGGAGCAAATTCGAATATCATAGAGACAGGATTGGGGTGAAGGATAATCCCTTTGTTGTTGAGAGGGAGTATTGAAAAGTCAACAAGAAACATGTGTCTAATTTACTTTTCCCTTAAATAAATTGGACAATAAATATTAATCTGTTATTTCATTCATAACTGAGTGAGTTGGATTTCTAATAGAATTATAAGTGTAGTTAACTGAGTTAAGATTAGTTGTACTAGTTGTAACTAAACATGCACTAGTGAGAGTTCAGTAAATCAGTGAACTCACATGCAACTGAAGATTCGCCACGGTTAACTACATGCATGTCAGATCCAGTGGAGACCTAGTTGAGATAACAGGTGAAAGGGACAGTTTGGCTATCAGTTGTGATTTGATCACACATGCAGTGGATATGCTTATGAGCATGTGCAAACTAGGCAATTTGTATCATCATTGTGAGAATTCTAATTGCAGAGATTGTGCAGAGGAGGCAAGTTGTCTGGACACAGGAATTGACACATGTATTTGTTGATTTGTGTATGACAGTGTGAGACAATTGTATTGTACTGAGAGATCTTGGATTAGAGTTTTGTATGAGATTGTTTCATGATTCATGATATACATAATATATGATAGTGGGGTTTTTTAGCTTTACGCTTTCCCGGTAAAACTTTTGTGTTATGTGTTCTTGATATTTCACTTTGTGATTGTGGTTGTGATCATCGTTTAATTTTTCTGCAAGAATAGTAGTAGAAGCGATTATGTATTTAATAGTGGCGTATAATTGTTAGATCAGGAGAATCACAGGAAATACTTAATTTGTATTGAAATTTCTACAATTTATGTTGTAGGGGGAAATGAGGTATTCGACATAACCATATTATTCCTCTACTCTGTGTGCAGTTTATGTTACTTAACCTTTAATTGTCATGCACTATACCATGTGTGTGACATTACTCCACTTAACATTCATTCACTCATCATTATCTTAAGTGCATAGGATCATATCAACATTAATCAATGACATATTTAGAATACTAAAATTTTTCCATCATTGCGCACTAACCATAAACAATAAACAAATCTATACTAACCATCCATCATATGCATGAGAAACATAACACACAAAAGCAACACATCAAGACATAAGGTTTTAACGTGGTTCACCCCAAATTCGGCTACGTCCACAATGATTGGCTTATTATTTTATTCATTCGCAATTTTTTTACAACTGTACATTGCGCTTACAATAAGATATATCAGTTGACATTACCCAAACTTGCCTCAGTCGTTCTATTGCAATGTGAGCCTAACTCTCGAAAACCTCTCCTCATCCTCCTTCACTCGTATATTCTTCACTCTTATATTCTTGACTCTCTCCTCATCCACCTTTTCTACCCAAAACCCATTACATATTTATAGTATTTCATTAGGGCTAAACTCGTTACAACATGGTTACAAAGTGGACAAATTGTCCCAAAACTTCCTAACTAACTCTCGTTTCTTGCGCGCTGACTCTTGATAATGTGCTAGTTGCTTTGTCAAAATGCCACGTAATCCGCTTATGCGCGATTCCCAAAACTTATCCGAAATAACATGCTCCAATAGTGTGATTGATATGTGAGTTTTAGTGAATCACTTAACCAAATACAAGAAACATGGAGCAATGATCATAAGAAAGGATAATTCCTCAAGTGAAAATGTGAGCGAGTGCTTGCAAGCTGATTTATGCATTAACCATGTGTGAAGATCAGATTTCCATTATAGAAACAATTTCTTATCCATCTAAGAAAACATTGTAAAAATGAACATTTAGATGAATGATAGAAAATCGCTTTCCCTTTAAATATATGTTCTTCACAAGAAATCACAAGATGAAATGGAACGATTTAACCCACATTAGAAGATGTTCCCACAATTACTCAACCATTCGTAATACCATCATGAAAACCAAATTGTTGATTTCCTAGGAAATATCCCACACGATTAGTGAATGCATCCAGGAATTAACGATTTGACCCTTCAGATGATTTAAGTGTTGAAAATTAAATTACAAGTGGTTAAGTACTTATTAGAAAAATAAAATATGGATTAAGGCATGAGTTGCTCCAATAATTTGTTAATCCAACCATAATGAAATTTAACTTAAAGAAATGATGTGTAGTGCTTTGAAAAGTTCATGAATGAACCTTCTTTAAGTTAAATTTGTAGATCTCCTACTTAGCTTATAGAGTGCTCTTAAGTGCAAGAGTTATGAACATGTTGTGGCCACAATAGCCACCATAATTTTTTTAAATTACTATGGGTCCCTCCATACAAATTTTGTTAATATCGCCTTTTAGAACGTTTTAGTTTGGTTTCTTTTGTGAGATTTTCATTTTGATTTGAGTGTAGTGTGACATGTTCATTACTTTAGTTTTGTTGCCAACATTCCAATGGTTCAAGTTTCACCTTATTCTGACTTACGATTTGTAATATATCCTCGGTCGAAGTGTGATCATTTTTCACCACCTCGACATAAAATATGTATTTTATTTCTTGTAAATAAAATTAATGTTAATATGTAAATAAGTTTTTTATTTTATTTAACCTTAATTAATTAAGTTAATTATTAGTTAATTTGATTTTATTTTTATTTTTTCAATTCGTGTATATATATTTTGTAATTATAACATAAATTAAATAATTAAATGAAACATTATATATATATATATATAATTAATAAAACTGCCTAGAAATTTTTATAAATCGAATTATTTTTTATGAATCAACTTTGACAAGTAATATCTTGAGTTTTACTCAACCAAGTGAGGCAAACAAACACTCATTGGAAAATTATTTCCATGGAGAACAATCTAGAAGCATTAATTCAAGCAAATCTAGAGATTTACTATCCAAAAAAATCAACAAAAATGAAAGCTACGAATTTGCAACTAAAATTAGTTTTCTGAATTGATTTAGAAGATTTTCTTTGGCCAAGAAGATTTGTTGTTGCTTATTAATTTCCATATTGTTTCATCGTTAATATTGTCTTCATGGGAAAATAAGGAAAAACATGAATTTTGTTATTCTAATTTGGTAATTTATTTTGGGAGTTTGGAAATCACGTCCATTTTTAGGAGGCAATTTTGCAGAGTGATTTTCGGGAAATCAAAGAAGAATTTTCCAAATTGGTTGAAAAAATACTTATGAAATAGGGTCAATTACCTTATCCTAAAAGGATTCGATCAGAAGCTAAACCGTTTGGGAGAAATCGGGATTGGAGTGACACGGATTTTCCCATATTGGAAATCGTGTCAATCTTCAAGAGACATTTTTGCAAAACGATTTATGGGCATACCGAGCAGAACTTGGAAAAACGGTTGAAAACCCATTTGGAAAAAAAGGCCAAATTAGCTAACCTCCGAAGGATTTTTCAAAAGGATGAATATTTTGGGAGATATGATGTGTTTTCTAAGCGGGTTCTTTCCAGAAAGTTTGTTAATTCTGTAGCCAATTCATGACAACAATTTTTTTTTGCTTACTAAAGGAGGATTCTGTTGGATATTTGTTATATTCTTTGCACGACTAGAAATTTTGTTCCTCGATTTTTGTGTCCATTTATGGGTGGTTTTCGGCACAAGGTTTTTTATCAATGGTTTTCTATTTTCGGTTAAGGAATTAGGGTTGTTGACTAATCCAGGTCATTAGATTAGGATTTTGGATGTCATTGGCTCATATATGTATATTATATTGCAAACAATGTATGAGATGAATGAATATAGAATATGTTGGTTTTCCCGGTTTGGGTTTCCAGGGGAGAAATCTTTGTGTAATGTTTGTATTTTCCATTGTATATTTTTTGTTTTGTTATTGAAAATTTGTTTGCAGTAAAATATTGTACAAGGTTAAAATCTACAAATTCGCCCTAAGTGGATGAGATTATAAAAAATCGGATTATTCCTGTGTATTTGGGGGTTCCAGATCTTAAACTTGAGAGGGGAAATCCTGCAGGAAGATACTTTCAATGGCACTATTGTAAGAGAGAGATCGTTTATGTAGAATAGGCAGAGTTTTGATCTCTGAGATGAGAGGAATTTTCACTATTATAAAGTTGCTTCTTGAAGGAGTTCAAGACTCAAAAGATTGTATAACAACATTTGGAGTTAATGATAATAAGTTTTCATTTCTTTGCATTGTTGTATTTGATTTGCAGACTTATTATTATTTCTTTGATGATGGTTTTCATTTCGGTTTAAATTATCTTCTCATTAATATATTTCTAAGTGTTATTAGCACTATTGTTAACTACACTTGTTTTATGCTAGTGTATGTTCTGTTTAAAGTTATCTTTTGCAAAATTGAATAAGATTTAGACCATAATTGATAATAAATTCATGGAGACTTGCTAGTGATCATTGATAACTATTTATTGATTAATCACAACCTTGTCTTGTATTAGTTTATCTTGAATTGAGTGAACTATTACTTTAGCCCAATATAAAAAATTTATTAGGTTCATTCACATGATTGGATTTGGGTACATGAAATAAATTATTTTAATAACTATTTATTAAGATTGTTTCATTGTATATATGTTTCAACAACTTGTAAGTTGTAAAACTACTTTGAGAGTTTACAAATAAAACTTAACCCTAGGTTGAATCACAGTCTTTTCCCCTTCTTATTAAATACTTTGCTCTTGAGTAGGAGTAAGGATATCATTTTTATTAATCAAGATAGGTTTTCTTTTTTGTTCACTTGCATCTTAGGATTAATTTGCATTTGCATTTAAGATAAATGTTTTTCATTCTTTAAATCTCCTTTCGTGGGAGAAAGCCTCATTCTGGCTAGACTGAGCCCTAATTTCAGTCACCTTGAGGGGATCATCTTTTTCAAAGTAATAACATACAAGTGATTCATTTCCCTTCAGTTTGTTAATAATAATAATAATCTACTATCATGCACTAACAAGTTGAAGGCCTTGTACATAGACAGTTGTACATACAAGATAGCTTAGGCTAAATTAACCTTAGGTTAGTCTTAGGAGAAGGGAAATTGGACCCATAAACTCAGTCAGAATCACCATCCCAAATGGATAAGGGCATAATTGGGGCCCTGACTGGGTGATTTCCCCAATGTTGAACATGGTCAGTTTTGGACATCAACATTTTTGGGGATAGAAGGAGGGCCAACAAAGAGTGGGCATGACAAGTTGATCATTTTTTAGTTGTTGGTTTTAATTCCTTCATTTTTATTCAATGGATTCTTATAAACTTCTTGTTTGGGTTTGTATCTCTTGTTGGGCATCTTCAAGCACTCAAAAGAAGGTAGTTAAATACTTGTCAAAAATAAAGTTTAATGGTGAGTTTATTTTTTCTACATTTAACCATGTTCATCAATGCATTTTGAATTGTAATAATTTTGATATTGATGAGGGTATCATGTGCAGGATTTTTACTCTCACTTTTACAGTCCATGCTAAAGACTGGTGTGAATCCTTACCAGTTGCTTCTATAGATAGTTGGGACGAGTTTTCACGAATGTTCCTTCAAACATTTCAAGACTATGATTGTAATCAAGTTTGCTTAGAACTTGAGAATTTGCATAGAATTGAAGGTGAGTCTTATGAGGATATTCTTCTTAGATTAATTTTCTTTAAATTTCAATCCAAATATTTTTCCTTCACGGCTTGAATTAATAGGATGGTTTAGACACATTCTTTCTCTTCCTTGTATTAATCATAATGAACAAGAAGATATTGTTTTTCTTAGTCTATTCATTGTTGTTGATGAGCATGTTGTTGATTACGTTCAAACTGAAAATGTAGAAATTATAAATGAACAATCTCAAGATAGCATGAATACATCCGCTAAAATTAATGATGTTCCAGAATCTGTTCTAAAACATGATAATTCTAATAAAGAAGAAAATCCACAATCAGTAATTCAAATTGAAAATATTAGCAGTAATGATTCGATTAATGACATGCTTCCTACAACAATTACATCTGAGTTTTATGATATTGTCAATAACTTCCAGTCACATGATTCAGATTATCTAAATAGTTATACTCAGGAATATATATCTTACCAAACACATCACATTCCTGGAAATATTTCAAATAATGAGAAATATGATTTATGTGTTAAGGATAATAATGAAGAAGCAGAATTGATAGCTCATAAATCAATTTATAATTTAAAAGATAGGGAAGCATTTCATCTCATCTATTTGAATATTCATTATTCTTCTTACCCTGATCTTTTTACTGATCTTAATTCATTTTTTTATCATTTGAAAGCTCCTCTGTGCTCAAATGCTTTTCTAGATAACAGGGGAGATACCATAAATTTAGAAAATAACGAAATACGTATTAGTCTATATCAAAGTAATAAATTATTGAAAGATTATTCTTTCAACAGTCATGAGAATTTTCATAAATGCACATTTTCTTCTTGCTCTAATCTACTTTTTACAAAGGATAAAATCAAATTCATTTATGACAATCATTTGGAGATTGAAAATATCGAGGAACCTCACCCTCGGGTGATGGTTATGTCAGGTCCTTGTGTTGTCAATTCTCATAATCAATCTAAATTTCGAGATGTACGATATCCTTTTACTGATCATATTACAATTGAACATCATCTTAAATCTTCTCATAATGATTTCAATTTTCAAGACGAAAACTCTATACCTATTTATGATTCTAATGTTATCACTCAAGTTCCCATTCTTGGTCATGATCTTGAACTTTTTACCCAAGTAGATGCTAGTGTTAATTTTGATTACATTATTTCAGCTACTACTTGTAAAAAAAACATTCTTGTAAATAAGTCATTTCTGTCTTATAACAATAATGTTAACATTCGTAAATAGTAATGTAAATTATTTTCCTATTGTAAATAATACTAACTTTTCTCATCAGGGTGAGTAGATTACTTCTCCAATCATGTTTCCATTCCAACGATTTCATAATCATTTTCAAGACAGAATTGAAACTTGGTTGAAAAATACATTTCAAATGAGGTTCCATGTTAATAAATGTATTCTTGTGTTTCTATTATAAATAGTTGTACATAGTAGGTTAGATTTCTCTTTTGATTGTTTATTATTCATCCAATTTCTATTACTAATTCCTATTGTGTATATGATTACAGAAATATAGCAAAATGATTGGCTTCACTAGAAATTTGACTTTACTTAGCCCTGGTCATTCTTGTAGAGTAGATTAAAGTAGGATAAAATAGGAGTAGTTTTAGTTCGTTTTTTTTTTTTTTCAATTAGGTTTAGTACAATTTATTGCTTCTCGTTGAGTAAAGCAGTTATGAGATTATGGTTATATTAAGCTATTCCCAAGGTAATCACTTTTCCTTTACCTTTTTCTTTTCTTATAATCTTATTTATCTTGTTTTTCATTAAATTTTTTATTTTAAGCTTTACTCTTTAAATTCATCATTAAAGCTTATTCATTTTTGCAAGAAGTAAGATTTGATAAGAGGACAATGAGGATAATACTTTGGTAAAATACTTATGAGTTAATTTTTAAGCATAACTCCCATTTAGTAGAATTTTGTTTTATAATAAAATCCTAATTCAATCTAAAGCATTCAAGACATAACCCATCTAAATCTTAACATATATGAAAACATACATATTCATTTTTCTTATGTTAAGATATTTCTTTCGTATTCTTGTCTTGATTGTGTTTCATATATTCAAGGCTCGTTAGGTTGTATTTTCTTTTAAGTTTATAGTTTCCTTTTTGAAATTTTCATAGTTTGATTAGTGGTTTGATTTCACTTTTGGTCTAGAGTTTGATTTGCTTGGATTTAATTGGTTTTTCTTTATTCTTAATTTGGATTGAATTTTGTGGTATTTCCAAAGTACATATGATGGAAAATATTTATTAAACTATGCCAGTCGGTTTACATGGGGAAATTTTTACTCTACCATTTTAATAGGATTTCATTTATTTAAAGGTCATCTTTATTAAGTTTTCACTCTCTCTTGCATCAACCGTTAGCCGTGGGGAACATTAAGATGTGTTTCAAGTATTATAAGTTTACCTTTATAAAGGAAAGAATTGCCTGCATTCTTTACTTTGAATCCCTCCCATACCCCTCCACATATAAAAGCCTCTACTTGGGTAGATAAGGAGAAGACTAGTGGGGTCAAACTCAACCGGTATTTCATCTAGTCCTTTAAGTAAAAGCCTCATGCATACCTCGCTCTCTTCACCCAATTGCTAAAAGAAATTCTCCAAATATGTTCATCAAAATGGTGGGAACAAGAGAGTTGAAAGCACATATGAGTGGAAAATGTATGCAAACCCGTCAGGGTACTAAACAGGATCTTTGCCAGCAGGTAAATGCATACATGGTACCGAGACAACTTCGTCGGAGTGCTAAATAGGCCTGTTGGCAGCAAAGCAATGTTGAGAAAAGATGTAATTTTATAACAAATGCATACCACTCTTTAATAACCTTCTATCTATTTTTACTATCCAATAGTATACATGCAATTTAAAGTTAATAAATGTTCCCTATATTTGGATTCATTGTTTAGAGCTAGACATTCAAATACTTTCATCTTTAAAAGATTATTATGCTTTGATTTTGTCTTATGTGGGACTCTTGGGAATGGTATCATGTGCAAGAAATTTTTGAAAGATTTTATTTTGATATTTGGTAAATTCAGTCCTACTATCTTAACCAAAGATAATTGCTTCATCCCCATGTATCGCCAATTGTTATGGCCACAACACCCCCCATAATGTTTTTAAATTATTATGGGTCCCTTCATATAAATTTTGTTAATATTGTCTTCTAGAACATTTTGTTTTGGTTTCTTTTGTGAGATTTTCATTTTGATTTGAGTTTAGTGTGATATATCCATTGCTTTTGTTTTGTTTCCAACATTCCAATGGTTCAAGTTTCGCTTTATTCTGACTTACAATTTGTAAGATATCCTTGGTCAAAGTGTGGTCATTTTTCACCACTAGGGCATAAAATATGTATTTTATTTCTTGCAAATAAAATTAATGTTAATATGTAAATACGTTTTTATTTTATTTAACCTTAATTAATTAAGTTAATTATTAGTTAAATTTGGCTCAAAGGGGTTGGATCCAATGGTGGAAGCCGTGGAGTTTTTCATCGTTAGGCAAGGTTCAATTCCTGTGATAGCCTTACCTGGAGCCATGGGGGCACCTTGAGGTAGTGGTCGAATGTGTCGTTGCACCCAGAGATACTATATTAAATGGTATCGCGAACCGTGCACACATAAGTGGATCAAATCCCACCCCCATGTCCTTTTAAATATCCCTAGATGGGGTGTCATCATCATGATAGTGGACACGAGAGAGGTGGGCATGCAACTGGCATTGGAAGGCCACATGCCCTGAACTATGGTCATCGCCCCCCGTGATATAATGCTTTGCATTTACACTATGCTTCTCATTTTATCCGGCAATTACATGCTCCAGGTACTTCAGCGTGCCATTTCCCCTGTCTCAGTAATGGCAATGGATTTTGTGAGAAGCCTGTCATGTCACTTCCTCTGGCTTATTTACACTGATCTGGGGCTCTTCTTCCTCCATCACATTACAAACTCCATAGCCTATGTTGTGCATTTCATCTGTTTCATTTCTCCTCCCGACTCTCCCTCTTGGCCCCTGATTTCGGATTTGCAGGTCATCTTCCTCCACGTCCCCCTCTTGGCTATGTCGAGGCTACGCAGAAAGTCAAAAAGGGGCTCGGCCTGGTATCACACTTATGGGAGAATGGATCGTCGAAACCTCGGCTAACATCACACCTTACCCAATTTTTCTGCTCTTCCTTCCCCCCCATCCTCCTATGGTATGCATGGCCTCGCTCATTTTCTTCTCCCTGGGCCTATCGAGCGGAATGGGTCGACAACCAGGGGAATCTTATGGGCTTTGTGCCTGGCACCATCTCGGACATGCCTTCCACCTCTCATTCGTACATCTCTCATGTGACNTGGTATGCATGGCCTCGCTCATTTTCTTCTCCCTGGGCCTATCGAGCGGAATGGGTCGACAACCAGGGGAATCTTATGGGCTTTGTGCCTGGCACCATCTCGGACATGCCTTCCACCTCTCATTCGTACATCTCTCATGTGACTCCTCGGGTTGCTTCCCAACCTAGCGCTAACTCCATCCCCTCGACGGCGACCCCCTCTACAAATTTGCAACTAAAATTAGTTTTCTGAATTGATTTAGAATATTTTCTTTGGCCAAGAAGATTTGTTGTTGTTTATTCATTTCCAGATTGTTTCATTGTTAGTCTTGTCTTAATGGGAAAGAAAGGGAAAGCATGAATTTTGTTATTCTAATTTGGTAATTTGCTTTGACAAAATGGAAATCGCGTCCATTTTCAAGAGGTGATTTTTCATAGTGATTTATGGGCAATCAGAGAAGCATTTTCCAAATTGGTTGAAAACCCACTTCTGAAACAGGATCAATTACCTTATCCTAAAAGGATTTTTCATAAGCTAAACCATTTGGGAGAAATCAGGATTGGAGTGACATGGTTTTTCTCATATTGAAAATTGTGCCAATCTTCACGAGATGTTTTTGCAGAATGATTTCTAGGCAAATCGAGCAAAACTTGGCAAAACCGTTGAAAACCCATCTGGAAAAAATGCCAAATTAGGTAACATCCAATGAAGTTTTCAAAAGGATGAATATTTTAGGAGATATGATGCGTTTTTTTAGTAGGTTCTTTCCTGAATTTTTTATAATTCTGTAGTTGATTCATGACAACAATTTTTTTTGCTAACTAAAGGAGGATTTGACTTGAGTGGAGGAGATTATAAAAACTCTGATTATTCTTCTGTATTTGGGGGTTCCAGATCTGAAACTTGAGAGGGGAAATTATGTAGGAAGATACTTTCAATGGAACTATTGTAAGAGAAAGATCTTTTCTGTAAAATAGGTAGAATTTTGATCTCTGAGAGGAGAGGAATTTGCATTATTGTAAAGTTGCTTCTTAAAGGAGTTCAAGACTCAGAAGACTATATAACAACAATTGGAGCTAATGATAATAAGTTTTCATTTCTTTGCACTGTTGTATTTGATTTGGAGATTTAATATTATTTCTTTGATGATGGTTTTCATTTTGGTTTAAATTACGTTCCCATTAGTATATTTGTAAGTGTTATTAGCACTACTATTAACTAAACTTGTTTTATGCTGGTGTATGTTTTGTTTCAAGCTATATTTTGCAAAACTAAATAAGATTTAGACCAGAATTGATAATGAATTCATGGAGAATTGCTAGTGATCATTGATAAATATTTATTGATTAACCGCAACATTGTCTTGCATTAGTTTATGTTGAGTTGAATGAACTATTTCTTTAGCCCAATATAAATCTTGTATTGGATTCATTCACATGATTGGATTTGGGTATATGCAATAAATTATTTAAATAACTATTTATTAACATTGTTTCATTGTATATATGTTTCAACAACTTGTAAGTTGTAAAACTATTTTGAGAGTTTACCAGTAAAACTTAACCCTAGGTTCAATCACAGTCTTTTCCCTTTCTTATTAAATACTTTTCCCTTGATTAGAAATAAGGCTATCATTTTTATTAATCAAGATAGGTTTTCTTTTTTGTCCACTTGCATCTTAAGATTAATCTGCATTTGCATTTAGGATAAATGCTTTTCATTCTTGAAGTCTCCTTTCGTAGGAGCAAGCCTCATTGTGGCTAAACTAAGCCTTGATTTCAGTCACCTTGAGGGGATCATCTTTTCCAAAGTAATAAAATACAAGTGATTAATTTCCTTTTACTTTGTTAATAATAATAATAATCTACTATCATACACTGACAAGTTGAAGGCCTTGTACATAGACAGTTGTACATACAAGATAGTTTAGGCTAAATTAACCTTAGGCTAGTCTTAGGAGAAGGGTAACTAGACCCATAAACCCAGTCAAAATTGCCATCCCAAACGGATAAGGGCCTAATTAGGGCCCTAGACGGGCGATTTCCCCAATGTTGAACATGGTCAGTTTTGGCCATCAACAGTGAAATATGAAATTTAGCACACTTAAAGCTTAAATTCACCCTTAGAAAATGAAAAAATATTTCAGATATATTTAAACAATGAGACTTAGAAAAAATCTTATCTAAATCCACAAAATTAAATGAGCGAGAGAACTTAAACAAATAAATCAAGATTTTAACACCATGAAATGTTGATTTAACATATTAACTTTTTTGGATTTGTCTAAGTGATTTAGATTTAAGAAAATGCTCCAGATCCAAAATAAATCTCCTCGAGATAAACATAAACCATCAATGGATGAGTTAAAACCTTATAACTTAACTAGGAAATTTCTCTTATGGTGAAGAAAATTTGTTAGATCTGTGTAAATATTATAGTGAAATGCAATTTCAGATCTAAAATTATATATATACCCATGTCCAAGAAAGTAAAAACAGTAGAAAAGGGATAAGTAGCAAGCAAATCGATTGGAAATATAACATAAAAGGGGACAATGATTTGCCTCTATTAAACCATCCAACTAATGATTGTTATGAAGTGCAAGATGGTCTTGGAACGCTATGGTTTTAACGATCTAGCTTGTAAAAATATACCAGATTGCTAGAAACAAAAATATAAAGAAGAAAATTTAAATTTTATTGTTCGAAAAAGGTATTTCAATGCCTATAATTAACCTAGGGCTATGGGGTCAATGCATGCAACTATTGAGGATATTTCCTCTGAAGATCCAAGGCTATTTTGGCTTGAATCTACAAGCTTCTAGTAGTCTTGGATTTCGAAAACTAAAAGTGAAAGAAAGATAGAAGGAAGGGACTCACTAAGGAAGATCCACAACCAAAGTGGACTATGGAGTGGCCTTGTCTAAGGGGGTAAAGCTCTGCTTTTATTCACCATGGATGCCTAAGGCATATAATTATTTTCTTTTATGACAAAGTGACAAGAAATTAAAAGACTTACCTTCTCCAATGTAGTTAAGCAGTTCCTCTATGGCTCCAAGTCGATTTTTCCATCTACACTCGCATAACAAGGTCTCCAAGATGCTCCAAGAAGTATTCATCACACATAACTAGTTGTACATGCACTATCACCAAGAACACTCAAGCAAAAATAGTAGCAACTATCTGTTCTAGTGATATCCAACAAACATACAAAGAGGAAGAAACTCTTATATATAGATGATGAGCTTAACAACCTCAATATAAAATAATACTAAATATCTAACCAACTATCCTCAAAACAATAAATCCTATAACTAACTAAAAAGGATGAGGTCAACAATAATAAAAAATGATGGACTAGAGGCCACATGTACAACAAGATAAGATAGGTATTTAAACTAAGTGGGTTCCCTCGTAAAAATAGCAAGTAGATATGGTCAAATCACAACTAATGTCCTCATTGGGGAGGTTGACCTAGTTGTCATATAAGAAACTCTCTCAAAATATAAAAATATCACCTCACACATGTGGAATTGTTCCAAGGAAGAAGTGTGCCCCCTCAAACTTCTCCAACAACATGTAACTAACCATACATGTGCCAATAAATGAGGGCGCTCTCCCAAGAATGTGTTGTAACAACCAAAACCACCTCATACGTGTGAGGGAAGGTGGGCACTCCATCGTAAATACTCCACTATGTCGTAACAACCATCACATGTGTGAGAATATGCTAGATAGAAGGTGCACCCTACAAAAAATCCTCCACATCCTCCATAAGTGATGACAAATGGACTTATAGGTGACACATGTAAACCATGTTAATGTGTCCATGATCTAGAAGCAAGCTTCCCTCATGAAGAAGGCCAACACATGTGCAAATGATGATGTGGAACCTGTGTCATGATGCCCAATGCGATCACAATTCCCTAGGCATAGTGTCACAACTCATAAAGTATGTACACAAATATTGAGGCAAGTACGTAGATCCCAAGACATAGGTGCCACTCTCAATGTAAGTACACAAATCCTAATGCAAGGTGGACACCTATAGTGATTAGTCATGCCTCAATATACATGTCATTGGGTGGTAATATTAAAGTGACATCTCCTAACTTTCAATAACTCATTTAATTTGTATACATTTGCTAAGTTCAACCGCGGTGGGGACAACACTAACCTCTATTACATGTGACAACTTCTAAGACCAAGACGTATTTCCTAGGACAATAAGTTAGGAGTGTGTGATGTGATGGAATGTGATGTTAAAAGGGGGAAAATTCATGAATTTGTTGGATTATGTTATCATTGATGTCAAATACTGTGACAACCATGGATGTCACGTGTAGAGGGACACTAATTGTTGTTACCCTGTGTAAATGATAGGTCCAAGGATCGGACTGGCCAGACAGAAGGAGAATTTCCCCGAGCATTGATGAGTCCCTATGCACTAAATAATTATGTGTGTTGCATTGATGCGCCTCTAGGTATTTACCCTGAGTTATGGAAGCAATCCAAATAAATCCAAGTTACAAAGAAGGAAAAGTGAAATTGAATACTGGAAGGGATGAGACAACCCCATGAAGAAATTAGAGGGTCTCCGAGTTACAAAAACCAAGTACAGGAAGATGTGGTTGACAGATCACAGTATGTTAAAGTCTAAAGAATGCACAGGAAGTTCTAGCCTACACAAATTGAGCTATAGCAAAGATTCAGCGAGGGTGCCCAATGGCTATATTGACCCGATCAAAGAAAAGAACTGGGTGTGCCAAAATACAATATCCCACGTGTAGGAGAAGAAACGATTACAATGGGTTTATAATGAAAAGTTGGTTTTATGAAGTGTGAATGCGACTAGAGGAGCCATGGAACTTAGCACAAGGCATTAACTTTTAGAAGTGGAGCCCAACATATTGGAAGAGTCCATCAAAGAGGATTATTGGAAGAGTCCATCAGAGAACATGCCATCGAAACGATTTAGATGGCAAGTTAGATCCACATGAGGCTAATAAAACCACCACGCAAGTAGCCAAGATGGTATGAAAAGCCACATAGATGCCACCCAAGAGACAGATACCATGAAGAAAACCATGTGTCTGAGTCGAAGGAAATTGAAGTCGTTGACTTAGCATAGCGAACAAATCTAGGTTGTTGGTCGGATGGCAAGGCCATCAGAGTGACCAAGTGTGTGTTTGCAATGAGACTCCAATGAGGAAGGTTTCGAGTTAACCGGGGTCATCAATCTATCGGAGTGACAATAGGAGAGCATGTGGACCTTTGATGACTAGATGGCCACTATAGGCCTATCAGAAGGAAGGTCATCGAAGGTTCGGGAGGAAGACTTGAGAGGATCGACTTTGACGACGAAGACTTTGAGAATGATTGGGAGCCATTTATTTGAAACGACAAGTGGATCTCCACCACTCGTCGGAGAAGTGATGGTCGAAGTGGACTGTGTTACCTACAACAGAGGTACTCTAACGATGAGGAATTCGAGAATGATTATGAGTCATTGATTCCAGTCTTCAAGGATTTTTGCATCCATTGGAGTATGATCCATCGGAGTGGGAGCACCCCGATGATGAGAAGCTCAAAGGAGCGATCTAAACCATAGGTTGGCGTGTAGGAAATATCCATTCTCAGTCATCCATCCATCTCGACGGTACCTGACCATACCACTAACAAATTTAAGGACGAGAGATCATTGTCGCACAGGTTGAAGTACTGATGCGATCGAAGTCATTGATCTCATATTTAGAGGATCATTGGGTCCATTAGAATACGTGTCATCAGAGAGGCTCTAGTCGAAGTGGAGTTATTTACGAACGAATGGGTTCTGATGGAGGGAACTATGAGGTTCGATGAGAGGTTGATCGAATGATATCCGGATATCCCGAGGACCCGATAGATCTAGTGGTCCCGATGAACCCGATCAGAAATCAACAGTGACAATTCAATGAAGAATCATATCTGACGATTGTTGTGCGTCGAGGTGGTGTTGAGTGTTTCAACACCCCAGTGGTCCCGATNATAGGTTGGCGTGTAGGAAATATCCATTCTCAGTCATCCATCCATCTCGACGGTACCTGACCATACCACTAACAAATTTAAGGACGAGAGATCATTGTCGCACAGGTTGAAGTACTGATGCGATCGAAGTCATTGATCTCATACTTAGAGGATCATTGGGTCCATTAGAATACGTGTCATCAGAGAGGCTCTAGTCGAAGTGGAGTTATTTACGAACGAATGGGTTCTGATGGAGGGAACTATGAGGTTCGATGAGAGGTTGATCGAATGATATCTGGATATCCCGAGGACCCGATAGATCTAGTGGTCCCGATGAACCCGATCAGAAATCAACAGTGACAATTCAATGAAGAATCATATCTGACGATTGTTGTGCGTCGAGGTGGTGTTGAGTGTTTCAACACCCCAGTGGTCCCGATACGAAGGAGATCAGATCGACGATTGAGGATTAATTGAAGAGACAATCTGATGGTGGATGAGTGTTGAAGACCATTGAATGAGATGGAATGCAACAGAAGGGAACCAAGATCGGTTTTCATGGAGGTATTTGTGTCAAATGCAAAGGATTTGTGAACCCCGATTTTGAGGAAGAATTAAAGGAAGTTAGGGTCAATCCATCAAATTCCATACGTGGACAAACTCTTGGAGGCACGAGGTCGATACAAATAACCATGCTATATTGTTTGGAAACGTAAGTGAATAGGAAAAGATGTGAAGAATATCTGAGGGTGGAGTATCCGAGAGTGAAAATGATAAGGCTCGAACGTTCTTGAGTTGCAAAAAAATGAAAGGAAGAATGTTGTGATTGTCTAAGGGTGGTTGGGAGGTGCAAATTCTAAGGAGTATTTGAATTCATGAAGAATGTAAGCAGGTGGAGAATGTTGTGACAGCAGAGAAAGAGAAACAGATTTGTATAGGTGAAGGCTTGAAGAAAATAGTCAATTTGATATTATTGACAACTTGAGGGGATTGGTGTCTCTTACATGTTTGTTCTTGCAAATACTAGAGTTGTAGTATGGTGCCTACTGGAAAATCTGAGTTGGTTCTCAACCAAGGGGATTGGTGTCTACTGCAGTTTGGTGCCTGCAAACCTTATTGTTGAGTTAGTGCTCAGTCAAGGATATTGGTTTGTCCAAGAGGTTGGTGCCTGCAAATATTGTAACAATAGGTTGGTGCCTAGAAGATTTTATTAAAGAATTATTTCATGGTTTTCTCCCATCTGGGTTTCCACGTAAAATATATGTGTATTGTGACTCTATTGACATGGTTAGTTATATGCATTGTTGATTATAATCTTTGAGATGATTAATGGAAGTTAAAGCAGTTTCAAATATTGTTAAAACTGTGCAACATTGATTCACCTCCCCTTATCGGTATTGCTAAATATTCCAACAATTGGTATCACAACAAGGTTCCTTTAGAAACATTCTAACTACTAGAAGGTAGATCCCTATGGCACACATGGACAACCAGGAAAGAACCTCCAAAAACAAGTCTCCATTATTTGATGGATCATAGTATGCATTTTAAGCATCAGATTGAGAGTTTATTTACAATCATTGGGATATGATGTATGGAAGCCGATCAACAATGACTACATCGCCCCTGAAAGTCAACTCTATGATGTAGGTGTTAAGAATATCAATGAGAATAACTCCAAATCCATGAATGGTATTCTGGATGGATTAGCAAGATCATAACCAAAGTCATGCATTCTGGAACAACAGAAGAAATTTGGGACAAGTTGAAAAATACATATGAAGGGAATGATAAAGTCAAAAAGGAAAAACTACAAACTCATAGGGGACGATTTGAAAATATCAAGATGAGAGAAGATGGATATATAACAACCTACCTTCTTCGTGTGGATGAGATCATTAACACAATCAAAGGACTGGGTGAAACCATAGATGAAAAAATTGTTGTACAAAATGTTCTCAAGACACTTCCATCAAGATTTGACCCCAAGATATATGTCATTGAATAAATGAAGGATTTAGATGGTCTAGAAATGGATGAATTACAAGGAATCCTAACAGCCTATGAAATGAGAAATCTGCAAGAAAATCCGTCAAACCATGAGGCAACATTCAAGGCATCAAAACAGACAAGCTCAAAAGGAAACCAAACAAATGGCTCCTCCAAAGAAAAATCAGATGCAGAAGAAGAAAACTTTGTCAGGAGGCTCAAGAAAGGAACTGACAAATACAAAGGTAAGCTCCCCTTCAAGTGCTTTGATTGTGGTAAAGTAGGACATTTTGTTGCTAAGTGTACTTACAAAAGGGACTCTAATTTTAAGAAAACCAAAGCTCACTATATATGTGACAAAAATGAAGAGAAATGGAAGAATTACAGGAAAAAGAAAAATTTGTATGCCATTGATGAAGGAAACTCCTATGATGAAGAAGACAACAACAAAAAAATTGTCTTATTCATGGCCATCAATCAAAACTCTTTGATGATGAAACCTCAAAACCTGAATACCCTGATGAGGAAGGAGAGGCTAATCTTGAAACTAATTTGTGTTCTAAGTGAACTGGAAAAAAAAATAGAAAGAAAAATTAGTCTCTCAAGGAACGGTAAAGAAAATCAAAAGGAGAACATCATGAACCAAATGGTGAAACTGAGACTATTGGTCTAAAAAGACAATTAGAGGAAGAAAAAATAATTGAAGAAATCTTGGCAAATAAACTCAAAGAAATGGAGGATATATGCATGAAAGAGATCTTGAAATTGTTTTCCTAAGAAAATAATTAGATAAGACAGTTGCACAATTGAACCCAAACCTAAGGTTTGAAAAGAGTTCAACAGTTCTAGAAGACATTCTAAATATTCAAAGGTCACCATTTGATAGAATTGGTCTTGGCTATAACAACGGTAAGAAAAATATTGATTTTGTTAATGTTTATGCCATTATTATAGTTCTTTGCATTTCAATAGATAAGAGAAACATAAGAACAAGATCACTGAGAAATACACAGTCACAAGAGACACAACATTTATTCTGGGAAATCCTCTAGGGGAAGAAAACCCAACAAAAAATTCCTTATCATAAATTGCCAATACAATGTTCAAGAGATAACTCAAACCAATACAGATAGTCCTCTCCAAAAGATGCACCACTCTTCTACCTCTCTCCAACTGGTAATTGCAGCTTGCCTCATAAGAGAATGAGCAAGTGAGTTGTGTGATAAAGTGAGGCGCTAGCCTCCCTATATATACAAGACTGGCACGTGTGTGTTCGACAACACAGGTATTCCAATAGAGGACGAACACCTTCAGTAACCACTCACATAACCATATTAAAGATCAACACACCGATATTTTCACATGGTAAAACCCCTACGGGGAAACATCCATGGCCCCAGCCAACGCGGCCACTTGGAGCAGTTTATTAATGTAAAGAAAAAGATTACAGAGAGATTTTACAAGAGAGTTTCTCACAATCGATCATCGGCAAATGACCCTCCATGCTCTTTAAATAGAGATCATGGACCAATCGG
>SNQJ01S0002420.1:93261-117374 GCA_010110895.2 Picea sitchensis | reverse complement strand
GTTTATTCCATTATTATAGTTCTTTGCATTTCAATAGATAAGAGCAACATAAGAACAAGATCACTGAGAAATACACATTCACAAGAGACACAACATTTATCCTGGGAAACCCCCTAGGGGAAGAAAACCTAACAAAAACTTCCTTATCATAAATTGCCAATACAATGTTCAAGAGATAACTCAAACCAATAAAGATAGTCCTCTCCAAAAGATGTGCCACTCTTCTCCCTCTCTCCAATTGGTAATTGCAGCTTGCCTCATAAGAGAATGAACAAGTGAGTTGTGTGATAAAGTGAGGTGTTAGCCTCCCTATATATACAATACTGGCATGTGTGAAAGGGTTTCACTGACATGGCCGACCTCTCACTCTGGGTGGGTAAACCCACCTTTAATTTAATTATGGGTCTCAATAATAACTGTTGGGGCCGACTTCTTATTTTGCCTATTACAATTGTCTAATGACCAATCCGTAAAAGGGGATTTGGTCCTAATACAATTACCGACATGATTAATCAACAATGGGGATTAATCCTATAAATAAAATAGCAATAATAATAAGAATACTCTTTGTAGTTACATTATTTTAACAGATTCTAAGATACCAAAAGAAGGGGAGGAGACTCAAAGCTACGCAAATATGCTTAAGAGTTCCAATCAAAGTGGAAACATTACAGAAAATTAAGCACATAACAAATAGAAAAGGGAAGAGCAACAAAAGATCACTCATCTTCACAACATAGTTGAATTTGAAAATGGTGTTCCACTGAGAAGACCTACCACCACAAGAAGTACTTACAACACTGCCAAGGATGATTATATGGACAACAAAACATCTCAAAAGTTCACCAATACAAATGTTGCACCAAGAAGACCTCCTTCGAGAAGGTATCAAAATATGTTTCTTGGTTATTGTTTTTCTTGTCATAATTTTGGGCATAAATCTATTAACTACAGGGCCAGTACAAGATATAACTATCTGAAAGTAGCGATATATACAAGACTACCATAAATGACTATATAAGCAACAAAACAACTCAAGAGTTTGTGGATAGAAATTATAATCCTTTTTCTCCGCTCATGAACTCCAATATTGAGTGTTACAAATGTAATAACTTTGGCCACAAAGCACATGCGTGCAGAAGCAGATTGGAATCCAGGGGACAGAACATGAAAGAGAAATATTCCACTAAACATGAGGAAGAAAACAAAACAATATGGAAAAAAAAAGCAGATCAACAAAAAGGGGAAGAAAACAATCTAGCTTTACATGCACAAAGCAATACAAACCAGTGATATATCGACAGTGGATGCTCCAAGCATGTGACAGGAGATCAAAACATATTCTTAACTCTTAAGYAGACAAAAGGAGGCAATGTCATTTTCGGAAATGATAATTTTACCAAAATAATTGGAAAAGCAACAATCAGTSTTGGAAGTAAGTAAGCCAAAGCAAAAGATGTATTGTTGATTCAAGATATGAAACACAAACTTCTCAATGTTATTCAAATATGTGATCAAGGACACACTCTCATTTTTTACTCTCAAAAGTGTGAAATAAGAAGTGAACATTCTAGTAGAATGGTTGCCACAGCTCTTGGGACTCCTAGTAACATATACATTTTAGATGAAGTAAAAGGAGAAAAGTGTTGCATGGAATAAATATATCAAAGTTGGATTTGGCATAGAAGAATGGGACATATGAATTTTGACAATTTGGTAAAAATCATAAAGAAGCAGGTTGTAAGAGATCTGCTTGTAATTGTAAAACCTTCAGATCCCATTTGCAAACATTGCCAACATGGAGAGCAAACCAGAGTCACCTTCAAAACAAAGGAGCATTCAACTTCAAAGCCTTTGTAGCTCATTCATACTGATCTCTGTGGACCAACTAGAACCAAAAGCTTACAAGGTGAGCACTACTTTATGTTGCTTATAGATGACTACACTAGAATGACATGGGTTTCCTTTCTAAAGAATAAATCGGAAGCAATTGATAAATTTAAGGTGTTTAAAGAACTAGTAGAAAACAAAATTGATCTTAAAATCAAGAGCTTACGATCAAATAATGGAGGTGACTTTACCTCCAATGAATTTGAAATATGTTGCGAGATGCATGGAATCAAAAGATAGTTCTCAGTAGCCAGGACACCACAACATAATGGTGTGGCAGAAAGAAAAAGTAGGATCGTGCATGAAATGGAAAGAACTATGTTAAATGACTCCAAACTATCATATATGTTTTGGAGAGAAGCAGTACATACTGTTGTCCATATTCTGAATAGTTGTTTGGTTAGAACAAGTCGTGATAAAACACCATATGAAGTGTGGAAAGGCAGAACTGCAACAGTTAATTATCTCAAAGTATTTGGGAGTAAATGTTACATAAAGAAAAGTGAAGAGAATTTGGGTAAATTTGATTCCAGGATAAATGAAGGAATCTTTCTAGGTTACTCATCTGACAGTAAAGCCTATAGATTCTACAATCTAAGGTTGAACAAGATAGTAACGAGTACAAATGTGAAAGTAGATAATGAAAAGTCACATTTTATGAACCAGATTTCAAAAGAAACAAATTGCATAAAAGAAGATAAATTTATGCAAGAAGGACAACATGAAGAGGAACAAGAAGAAGAAGAATCCGAGGAAGAACAATGAGATGAAGAACATCAATAAAAGAAATATCAGCAAATAGAAGAGGAAGATGAAACAGAAAGACAAGACACAAAGACTCCTTCAAGGTATGTACAAAATAATCATCCTGAAAGCCAAATTCTTGGAAATAGGAGTGCAGGACCTCAAACAAGGAGAAGAATAAATAATCAAGTAAACTTTTATTTACTATCTACAATAGAGCCTCGTAAATTTGAAGAAGTGAGCCAAGATGAACACTAGATCAATGCCATGAATGATGAATTGGACCAAATTGAAAAGAACCAAACCTAGGATCTTGTTCCTAGACCCAAGGATAAAAATGTAATATGCACTAAATGGGTTTTCATGAATAAACAAAATGAAAATGGATAGGTAGTTAGCAACAAATCAAAATCGATATGCAAGGGATATGCTCAAATTGAAGGAGTTGATTTTGAAGAAACTTTTTCCCCTGTGGCAAAATTGGAAGCAATTAGGATGTTTTTGGCATTTGCTTGCTACAAGAACTTTAAAATCTATCAAATGGATGTTAAATCAACATTCCTATATGGAAATTTAGAAGAAAAAATATACATTGAACAACCTAAATGATTTCAGTTATCAGAAGATGGAGATTATGTGTGCAAACTCAAGAAATCCCTCTATGGCCTAAAGCAAGCCCCAAGAGCTTGGTACTACATACTAGACATGCATTTACAACAACAAGGATTTAAAAGAGGAGTTGCAGACAACAACATCTACATCAAGAAGGAGGACAAAGACATGATAATAATTGTTGTCTATGTGGATGATATAATATTTTGAAGTAATGTAGACAAGCTAAGCAAAAAAATTGTTGAAGAGATGAAAAGTGAATTCGAGATGTCAATGTTAGGAGAACTATCATTCTTCTTAGGACTGCATATCTCGCAATCAAAGAAAGATATCTTTATATCTCAAATGAAGTACATTAAGGACATGCTCAAGAAGTTCAAAAGAGAGGATTACAAACCAGTCACCACCCCCATGACCATATGATGCAAACTCAACAAAGATGATGAATCCATGAAAACATATCAAAAATTGTATAGGTCTATGATTGGCAACTTGTTGTATGTAACGACTTCAAGGCCAGATGTGATGTGGGAAGTTGGAATTGTTGCAAGGTTTCAATCTGCACCAAAAGAATCTCATGTACATGCATTCAAGAGAATATTCATATATCTGAAGGGTACTTTGGACTATGGATTGTGGTTAACCAAAAGGTGAAGATTTTACCTTGAAAGCATACACAAATGTTGATTGGGTAGGATGTGTAGATGATCGAATAAACAAAAGTGGAGGTGCATTCTTTGTAGGAAATTGCCTAATTTCGTGGTTGAGCAAAAAGAAATCATCAATCTCTCTATCAACCGTAGAAGCAAAATACATTGCAGGAGCATCATGTTGCACACAAATTCTTTAGATGAAACAAACTTTACAAGACATTCAGATTGATCACAAATAATCAATCTCCATACTATGAGATAACACCTGTGCAATAAGCATTTCTAAGAACCCTTTGATGCATTCAAAAACAAAACACATACCTATCAAGTATCATGCTCTAAGAGAACAAGCTGAAAACCGAGTTGTAAAGTTGGAATATGTGCCAACAAGGAACAAATTGCAGACATATTTACAAAACCATTGCCCATAGATACATTTGAGTTTCCAAGACAAAAGATGGGAGTCATTCCCATTTTTTATTAAGGTATGACAGTGTCAATTGAAATTTTTTGGGAGCTCAACAAAAACAAAAGCTCATGGGGGGAGAGTGCATAAATAAGGAAGTGGTACAATAAATCACAAAAAACAAGCACTTTCACCTGGGGAGTCACTTAAGAAAACTTCATGGAGAGGCACAATCTCAAAGGAGTAGCAGAAGGAAAGGATGGTTGTTGGTGACATAGTAGATAATGGAGATATAGTATCCCTTCGTCGTTGGCATCAAAGGGGGACAATACAAAGATAGGGGGAGACTTACATAAACTTGCGAAGTTCAAAAATGTGTTGCCATCAATGACAAATGGGGAGATTGTTGGATTATGTTGTCATTGATGTCAAATACTCTGACAACCATGGATGTCAAAGAAAGGGGGATACTAACTCTTGTTACCCTGTGTAAATGACAGGTCCAAGGATCGATCCAACCAGAAAAAGGAAGAATGTTCCCAAGCGTAGATGATTCCCTGTGCATTGAATACTTATGTGTGTTGCCTTGATGCACCTCTAGGTGTTTACCCCGAGTTATGGTAGAAATCCAAATAAATCCAAGTTCTACAGAAGGAATAGTGAAATTGAATGTTGGAAGGGACAAGACGAGCCCATGAAGAAATTATAGGGTCTACGAGTTACAAAAACCAAGTACATGAAGATGTGGCTGACAGATCACGTTATGCTAAAGTCTAAAGAATGCATAGGAATTTCTATCTGAGAATGATTGCGAGCCGTTGATTTGGAATGACGAAGTGATGGTCAGAGTGGACTATGTTGCCTACAAGAGAGGTACTCCGATGACGAGAACTTTGAGAATAATTGTGAGTCGTTGATTCTAGACTCTGAGGATCTTTGGATTCATTGGAGTATGAGCCATCAGAGTGGGAGCACCTCGATGATGAGAATATCCAATGAGTGATCTAGAACATAGGTCGACGTGCAAGCGAGATGATTCTCAGACATACATCTGTCATGGACCCCACCTAACCATCCCATGAACAGATTAAAGGATGGGAGATAATCGTTGTGCAGGTTGAAGGATCGATGCAATCAGAGCCATTGATCTCAGACTCCAAGGATCATTGGATCTGTTAGAATATGTGTCATTGGAGAGGCTCTAGTTGGAGTGGAGTTATTTATGACTGGATGGGTTCTGACGAAGGGGAATCCGAGGGCCGATGAGAGGCTGATAGGCTAATATATGGATAGCCTGGGGACCCGATAAACCTGGTGGTTCCGATGAACCCGATCACAAATCGATGGTGACAATTCAATGAAGACTCTGACATAACGGTTGTTGTGCATTGAGGTGGTGTTGAGTGTGTTATCCCCATTTTGAGGGATAACTAAGGAGATTATGTCTCAAGGCCCTCGGGTTGCATATATGGAGTGTCGAGATACTACATGACCAACAATATCCATTTCCACAGATGAAGACCTTTCTCACCACCACAAAGGTATATTTTCAGATGAAATCCACCACACCAGCTGGTTTCTGAGAGGTAATGGGTCTTGCTACATAAGGTACAAGTCATGTATTATGGTGAGTGTCATTTCAATATTTGAGGCATTTGAGTATGTTGTATCTTAGATTGCTTTAGATTTCATGACATATGCTTGGACATTATGCATTTTGCCACATTTTACCTTGGTGGTTGACAGTGTGCCCTAGTACGTGGTATTCCTTAGGAATTGGTTTTCTACTAGGAACTCTCGTAAAGAGCCATCATACCATTCCCGACCATACTGACCACTTTCCATCACTATTTCCCCCCATTTCCTTATCTCTTGGGATTTTAGGGTGTATTGACCTAAGAAGGGGTTGTCCCTCATTCTATGGGAAGAAGGGGCTGAAGGCCCAGAGGGATTGTTGTTGGGTAAAAGATAAAAGCCTATATATAAACCTTCCATATGCTTCACCCAGGGAATCCCCCAAGAAATCAATGAAACACTTATTTGTAAGAAAAGGGGGACCCACAAGAATAATGATTATGAATGCCTAAAGGGTTGGTTAGAGGATAGGAGATCTCATCATGAGCCGACCTATCATAATCATGGATATCTAGTGGTATGACATTACCATCATCTAGTCATCAAGCCAAGGTAATGGCTCTCAGTTGCATGGCTGAGAGAAATGGGGTCGCATCATGAGCCAACCTTCTCATTTCCATTGGGTATTTGTGAGTGACATTGTCATTATCTGAACACCACGCCGGGACAGTGGCCTTCAACTTTTCCCAAAATTTCAAAAGAAACAAAGAATGGAAAAACGAAGGGCTTGAAAAAATTGCATTACAAACGAACATGCCACACACCCTCTACAAAGGCACACATGAATGAGACACTACAACCCCTTGTATGTCATGAACCCCATGCCCATTTAGTCTTGACCCTTAACCACTTCGTCCACTTTCTTGTAAACACTCCTTGACCTAGGGCAAGATCTACCCAATAGGACACCTCATCAACCCTCCCATATCCAATCTTGGCAAGTCGCATAATGTCTTTGAGCACTTAATTGTTTGACATGGTAATATTTGATGCACATGCTTAAGTGACTCATTTATTGATGTGATTTACTTATCATGATATTTTGACTTGAGATCCTTTGATGGAGTGCTTATTTGTCTTTCCAAGACCTAATTGGTGGATAGTTTTGGAGGGACAAGCCTAGCTTGTGCTTTCATTGTGCTTGAAGCCCAAAGGTGGATGTCAAGGGTCCACATGCCGAATGAGAGAGACATACCTTCGGAGGCCTACAAGACATTGTGGATGACATAACCTAGCCCTCACATACCAAACGTCTTTCCTAGGAGAGGCAAAACATCACCTATAGAGGCATGACGTCACCTAGGAGGGCTAGGGTTTGGTCATGAGACTATCATTCATTGGCACAAGGATGTTTTGAGGAGAATGAGGCTTTGACCATGAAGGAAAGGACTTGGATGATTGACATGTGGCTTTGGGAATCCTAACTACACTCCTCCAACAACAACGACTTGCTCCTAGTGTCAAAACGTCCCTTAAAGGGGTGGTGTCACCTTGAATTAGGGTTCTTTTGTGTAAAAGTAAATTTTAAGAGAATTGTTTAATGCTATTTTGTAAAAGGAGCAAGATTAGGGTTGTTGTCTACTAGTCTTGTGGTTTACCCTAAAATTATACAGACAAACTATTTTGGAAACATTTTGTATAAATAGAGATCATAAGATCTCATTTCATAATATAACTCTCCCACTTGGAGAAGCATTGGACTGAAATTTTCGCTATCTTTGGCTAGCTCTCTCTCTCTCTCTTGTGTTGTTCTTTATGACTATCTCTTGGATTATTGGTTGATGGAAGTGATGCACTATCCTTGGAAGACTATTCTCTTGCTATTGTAGTGGTTTGTCTTAGCTTTTTCTTTGAATTCGTAGGTTTTTACATTATTGTTATCATTTATTGTTCAAGTCAATGTTATTAGATAGAGCTAGGTGGGAAGTATAAGGGCATACACCCCCACCTTAGTCTACATCACTTTATGCTTACATGTTATTGGTTTAACAAGGTTTTGCTAAGAGAAGTATAAGGGCATACACCCTCTTAGCCTAAACCCTATCTAGAGATACTTGCCTTGGGGAGTAAGAGGATTTACACCCCCAAGGAGGTAGTACCTCTAGCTCTTTCTTTGCTCGACTCCAATAACCCTTTAATTAAAGGCACTAGTCATTTACTTGCTGCAGTGGATAAATAAATTGGTTCCTTGGTAAATGTACAAATTTCAAATTTCAAGGTTGTCTCTTTGGGAAAGTGTTATTTGAGCCTTTGGCTCCCTTACCTCATTAAGGTGTCACCTTTCACCCACAAATTTTTGTTGTTGTTACAAAACTAACCTACATACATTAGGGCTATAGAAAACTAACCATCTAATGCCTAATAACTACTAAACTAACCCTAGGATTTAGCCCTAACTTTACCCTAACCCTCTACAAGGCCTAGCGCACCTATTGGGCTAGTTATAGGTGGTTTCTTGTGCTTGATTTTTTTGTTGTTATGCTTGGTTTGCTACATCCATAAGGCTGATAATATCATTACATCAACTTCTTTGTTTCAACATCCCTCTTTGTGCTTAAGTTATTGCTTAATCATTGGTGAGTTGAGCTAGCTTTTACTAACTTACCTCTTGTTTATTTTATCATATGCTTAGAACTTTATTTTGGAGCATTGACCATCTTTTTTAAGTTGATATATATCTCCTATATTTGCTTCAATTAGGGACAACAAGATTAACTTGCTTTTCCAACCAACATACTACATTATACGCATTATTTTCCTTGTGTCTCGGGCAAGTGTTCATACTTGGAAAGTCACTAAACTCATTTGGCAACCCTTGAAACTTCCCAAGACTCTTTCCCAATATTTTCATACCATATAGAATTGACCTCTAGGGACATCATCTCATACTTATCACTTTTCGTCTCAATCCCCCCTAAGGTCATCGGGATTCCCCCTTTGAGGTGATTACCTCACCTCTAAACTAACGAGGACACCTACCTAAGGTGACAGAGGGTAGGTTCCCTCCTAGTTGTCGCTAATTGGTCTATGGGTTGGGCTTTTACCAACCTACAACTTGTGCGATAACAGAGTGTTTCAGCACCCCAATAGTCTCAATATGAAGGAGATCACATTGACGATTGAGGATTCATTGAAGAGATGATATGATAGTGGCTAAGTGTTGAAGAACAGTGAATGATATCGCTTGAAACAAAAGGGAACCAAGATCGGTTTTCATGGAGGTATTTTATTCGAATGTGAAGGATTTGTGAACCTTGATTTTGAGAAAGAAATAAAGGGAGTTAGGGCCGACCCCATCAAATTTCATATCTGCATAAACACTTGGAGACACAAGGTAGATATAAATAATCATGCCAAATTGTTTTGAAAAGTAAGTGAATAGGAAAAGATGTGAAGGAGCTATGAGGTTGGAGTATCTGAGAGTGAAAAGGATGAGGCTCGAAGGTTCTCGAGTTGCAGAAAAATGAAAGGAAGAAGGTTGTGAATGTCTAAGGGTGGCTGGGAGGTGCAAGGTCTAATGAGTCTCTGAATTCATGAAGAATGTAAGTAGGTGGAGAACGTTGTGACAACAGAGACAAAGCAACAAATTTGTACAGGTGAAGTCTTGAAGAAAATAATCAATCTAATATTATTAACAGCTTGAGGGGATTGGTGTCTCCTGCAAGTTGGTTCCTACAAATACTACAGTTGTAGGTTGGTGCCTATTGGAGGAGATGAGTTGGTGCTCAACCAATGGGATTAATGTCTTCTGCAGGTTGGTGCCTACAAACCTTATTGTTGAGTTAGTGCGCAATTGAGGAGATTGGTGTCTCCAGCAGGTTGGTGCCTACAAATATTGTAACATTAGATTGGTGCCTACAAGTTTTATTAAAGAAGGGTGATGCCTGCAAATATTGTAACATTAGATTGGTGCCTACAAGTTTTATTAAAGAATTATTCTGTGGTTTTCTCCCATTTGGGTTTCCACGTAAAATATCTGTGTACTGTGACTCTATTGGCATGGTTAGTTCTTTGCATTGTTGATTATAACCTTTGGGATGATTAATGGAAGTCAAAAGGAGTCTTAAATATTGTTTAAAAAGTGCAACACTAATTCACCCCCTCCCCCTTCCAAGTATTGCTAAATATTCCAACAGAATTGACTCTCATAGCCACACACAATGTCTTTAAAGATGTCCATCCACACGAGTGCCTTTAAAGATGATGAAGCGCTTAACATTGAGTTACCATTCCTTGGCATTGTTTCTTACTACCCGCTTTCTTGCCTTTTTAAAAATTGTATTTGGTACCTTTTCTTTAGATATGCATTGCTAAGCACGAGACTTAGGGCATTGGCCTCATAGCGAAGTGGCATAGTTCGAGCTCTATTATTTGCCTTTCTTTTTAAATTTAGTTTCTTTATCCTCAATCTTATAGCTCTTAAGATGAGGCTTTCCTCATGTGACTATTAAAGATATGCCTCGATGTATGACATATGACAAGACAACAACAAGCAAGAATATGATGAATGTGTATGGAAGTGAATGGGAGGATTTAAGGGTTTATAAGATGGTTAGGGGATATGAACACACTGCGCCTACTTAGGCCTCTAGTAGTAAAACTTGACTCAAGAGATGATGACACTTATCTAAAGGGAAATTATGAGCCACCATGGTATTCTTAAGCAAAAGACAATAATTTAGAATGTAAAGATACATTATTAGATTACACTGATGTTCATGGCCAACATAGGAAACACTAACACCACATAGAAGCAAAAAACCACAGCACAATTGAAGATAACAACTAAAACCAAGAGGTGTTATCATCATGTGTACCATTTGCATGTGCAATTGTCAATGTGAACGTGTGTAAAATATCTAGTGACAAGATGATATATTGTCATGGAGTTTGTTAGGCAATTCCACTGTGTGAAACGAAAACATGATGTAGCGAGAGTCTTTGAATGATGTCATCAATTTTTACTATGAATGATCAAGTAAGAGTGCTCTCATCAAATGTGAATTGGAACATCATGCCACTAGAAGAGTGGAGTCGGTACTAGTTGCACGTATGTGATCACAGTCTTCTCATACCATATTAGGGGCCAACACCTGCTTCTATAGCTTCTTCCCATTTAGGATGACCACTTACTTGTCTTGGTGTGCTTGGCCATAGGAGTTGAACTAACTAGTTCAAACTGAGAGTGAGTCTTATGATAAACATTTGGATCACCAAATGAAGTACCAACAACTTTCCTTCTTTGATGGACCCATTTTGGAAGATGGACAACTAGAGGTGAAGGATTGTCATACTTGAAAGGAGGAGTCGGTGGTTCCTTTTCATGCTCATCATCCAAAGAAGAAGAATCATCATTCAAAAAGGATACAAGTCATGGAGAATAACAAGAAGGTGAAGAGGAGAAAATTGGCAAAGAAAAATATGTAGGCATGCAAGCCAACAAGTGTTCATCAAATTCAACATCTATTTGTATGATTACCTCTGTTGTGTTAGGTATAAATAGTCTGCATGGTTTAACATCACTAGAATAACCAATACATATATATTGCTCACTTTTTAATTCCATGGCTTTATTGGCCCAAGGTTTGCATCAATATACTTTAGAATGACTTACATTGGGCTCAATTATATACCAATATTCTTTTGGATATACAACATATACTCCCTTAGTAAGAGTATGATTCAAAATAGAGATAGAATAATGTATAAGTTTAGCTCAAAATTGAGGGGCAAAGACCATATAATTTTCCATTTCTATAAGTGTGTCATTCTTACATTCAATGACACCATTTTGTTGTGGTGTATAGGGCACACAGTACTACATTTGTATGCAATGAGTAGATAAAAATTTAATGAAGTTCCTATTAACATACCCCCTATGTTATTGGTTCAAATTCCCTTACTTAGATTCCCTGAATGATTTTCAGCGAGTGCTTTAAAAACAACAAAAATACTGAAAATATCACTTTTTTTGTTAATAACACATGTGCGTGAGGTGAAATCATCAATGAATTTTAGAAGATACCATGCACTAGAAAAGGATGGAGTGCGAAATGTTGCAGTTGTTTCACTATGAACCAACTATAATGGTGCTTGTGCTCACCATGATTGGCCTAATTGAAATTTAACTATACGATGTTTGCCAATTATGCAACCATTACACACACGATTATTGAAAGAGACAAAAGGTAGGATACTTACCATATGGTGCTTTGAAAGTTGTTGCGAGTAGTAGTAGTTTGAATGACCCGATCACTCATGCTAAAGTTTGCTCAAGTCATCAGCATGAGCAATGAAGACGGTGGTAGGCATTGATGATTTAAAGCTATCAAACGTGTACAACCTTGAGGAATCATTAACACATCTAGACACAATTTCATGAGATGGATATTTTAGATTTCGAATTACAACATCATGTGGTGAAAACTCAACAGTTTTGCCTTCACATGAATGAATTATGTAGTAAATTGAAACCAAATTCTCTAATAGGGATTTAATATAAAATGGATTATTGATTTTCTCATTGTCCATATTTATAACGCATGCTCCTACAACATATAATGGGGAATTATCACCAATAAAGATATGTTGGGTTGTACAATCATCAATATTAGAAAACAAAGTCCTATTGTTAGCCATATGATGAGAGGCCCTTGAATCTAAAATCCACTCACTAATAGAAGTACATGATGTAGCAAAAAGTGCATGAGGTTTAAAAGTAGTAGCAAAAGAAGCGGTGAAAGAGTCTAATTGAATGTTAAATTTCTTCATTTTTTCCTCCAATGATTGCATATTCTTCCAACAATGTGCATGTAAATGCCTAATTTTGCCATGAATGAACAAGTCCTAGGCGAATTCTTCTTGTTTTATTTGGATCCCTTGTTAGAATTTGGAGGAGGAAGCGCTAAGGTGGACATGATGTTCTTGGGCTATTTGGATCCTTTTGACTAATTCATGAAAGGCTTGTTACCACTGTTATTGTAAACAATCAAGGTCTTTTTGTTTGGAACTTGTATTGAGAGAACCCATTCACAAGAGCTTATCTTTCTCTCTTGTTAATATCTCACAAATAATTTCAAAAGAAGGCATGGAAAAGTTAGAAACTAATGCATCTATTGTAGAATAAAAAGTAGATAAAAAAAACAAAACAAATGGCACTTGATGAATAAATTCATCGTGGAAAATTATAACAATAATAGCTTGATCAACGTACTCAATGATGCTACAATCACTAAGTTGAAGCATCAATAACTTGAGCTTGGAAAAATAACCTTCAATTTTTTAGAAATCTGCATGATCAAGTGAAATTAGATATTTTCCCAATAGATGGGCATCGATTAAGTTGATTTTTCCACATAGAATTTCAAAATTTGAACCAGGCTTCTCATGGTTCTTCCACGTGGTGAAGATGAAATTTCAAATTCTCAAATACATACATGTCAATTAATCCTCTAGCTTTGTGATTTATATTCAACCATTTTGTTAGCCTCTCATTATCCATTGGTGTCAAATCTATCCCTATTGTGATATGATAAACACCTTTACTTCTAAGTAAGTCATCCATATAGGCCTTTTATGAGTAATAGTTAGTTATGGTCAAACATATCTCTCGAGGGTAAGCATCCATATTGAAAATCATAAATCATAAAGAAGAATTAGCAATAGATCATAATAATTTCTTAGAACTTGAAAAAATGTACAATTAGAAAAAAAACAAGACTAAAAAAGGAGTTGGTATGAAGAAGTTATGTCCCTTAGAAGTCTCCAAAATGGGGTATGGACTATGAGTTTTCATCAAATAGAAAAATGTGTAGGTAAGAGGACATATGATGCAAAAAATAGTGAGACCAGTGTGCAATGCTCAAACAGTTACTTAAAATAAAAATTTGCTTACTGTTGGATGAGTGAGATATTACCTTGATAAATTGAAGAGCAAATTACAGATGTTCAGAGAAGAGTCCCAAGGTTGATGGTGTAGTACTAGGTGGTACTACTCACTAGGAATAAAGTGTGTACATGGTAGTGTATCGATGATGGCATGAAAATGCATAGAAGATGACATAGAACTGTATGGAATATGAAGTGACATTGTACAAGATTTATTGTGGCATTGCATGGATGTTGATGTGGGTTGTATAACTGATGATATGTCAAGCTTTAAAAGCACCACCTAGGAGGGAGTGATGTGGTAGATATTAAAAGTGTCACATGGCAGTTATGCAAGCTTTCATGGCGCTAAGTGGTAGCCATGTCGAGGGCCCTGCTGATTTGGTACTTCTTATGTTGGGTTGTCTACAGGGTGTTGAGATATGGGGGAAAGAGCCGACAGTGGGGATGTTTTTCCCAGTGGGAGAATGGATGAATGATTATGGGGAGGAGCATAGATTGAGTGTTTGAATAGTTCCATCAATGAGTTTAGGGGAAAGTGTCGACAATATAGGAGGGAGAGATGGTTGACTTAAGGGGGGCAACGGAGAAGTAACAAAGACCCCTAACATGAGGGAAGGGGTTTTTGGGAGAATAATGGATGGTTTATGTGGTCTATGTGGAGTAAAGGTTTTCCATCGATGGTATAAGGGGATGCCAACAACAGGGTATGTGAATTGTTGAAGAAGTGGAAGCGAGAGGATGGTTGAACAACCAACTAGTAAAGAAGATGAAGGGCCTGGAAAATGGAAATTTTCTCAAGAAAAGCATGGCTAAGGGGCCAATAAGGGGGTTATGACCCTCCTAAATTGCTTCGAAAAAAAACAATGGTGTTGGGAACTGAATATCAATAGCCTACATTTTTGTTTTTAAATAAAATTTTGAAATCAAAGTTACAAGTGTATAGTTGATGATGAGTGGGATTTTCAGATCTAGAGCAATCAAAACCCAATTTTAATGAAGCGAGAAGCATTCCTAGCTAATTCAACCACTTTGGTTGCAACCATGTAGTCATATAAGCTTCAAAAGTCACTTAAATATATGAATCTAAAATGTACCAATACATTTGGTCCACACAAGGTAAGTATTTATCCCATTCATTGATCAAAGTTTACTCTAAAACCTCTCTAGATACCATGTTTTCAATTTCACATGGTCGAATAACCATTAACTCACAAAAGATATAACATATTACATGGTAATACTACCAACCACATGCTAGGGGTAACTAAGGAGATGATGTATCAAGGCCCGCAGGTTGAAGAAATGGAATGTTGAGAGCCAAATGACCAATTGAGCCCACATTGAGCAGATAGAGCCCTTCCTCTCCACCACACATCACCATTCATTGACAACAACAACGCCCACCACACCAACATGGCCCATAAGGGACAACAGGTCTTGCTTAATGAGGTAACAAGTCTAGTCTCGTGTTAAGTTTCATTTTAATAATTGAAACATTTGAACATGTTGCAAAGAGTCCTTTCTTGATTATGAAGATGTTTGCTTGGAAATTATACATTTTCCCTCATTCCACCTTGGTGGTTGACATGTTTTCCCAGTAAGTGATTCACCCTCGGGAAAATGGTTGCTACTAGGGGGTGTCCTTGAAGGGTCATCGTACCATTCCCGCACATACTTACCACTTTCCACACCTTCTCCCTTTCAATTCCTTGTCTTTTGCGTTTTTGGGATTACTGACCTGAAGAAGGGCTTGTACCTCATTTCATGGGAAGAAGGGGATAAAGGTGTTGGCCCTTGACCAAGTTTTGGGAGATTCTTGGTCATGTTAACCTATTTTAGGGACTTCGACAGCCTGTCGAAGGCAGAGCGCAAGACGAAGCAAAGATCGCAAGATCTCGGCCCCTTTTTGGGTTTTGGGATTATGTAATGGGAATGGGATGTTGGCCCATGGGTTTACCCATGTTTAGGCCTATTTTGTAAACTATAAATAGATGTCTAGGCAATGTAAGAAGTGTATCTATGTGATGAAAGGTCGATAGCTAAGTGTTAAGTGAAGTACAGTTTGTAGATGTTTTGTGCATACTATGAGAGGCTTGCAGAGCTAAGTGCAAGTGGTTGTAACACACTGTGAAGGGCTTTGTGTTGTAAACGCAAGGAAGAAGGATCTAGCGAGCTGTGCAGATCTTATGTCCTATGCGGAGTAGTGTTTTTGTGGCTTTGTGCATGTAGATGGTTGATCGAAGCTAATAAAGAAGAAGAGTTGGTGGACGTAGCCCCAGGGTGGGGATGAACCATGTAAATACTGTGTTATTCTACTCTGTGTGATGTTCTGATGTATTTATGTGTTATTTGCTAAGTGCTTGATATATATAGATAGATAGATCTATTTATGCTTTGTGCTTATGATGAATGTGGATGTTAGATCTGATATAATTGAATGTGCTTAGTGCTTGAATCTACTAGATCTTGGCCATTTATATATGCTAAGTGCTTAAATACATTAGATCAGGATGAATGCTGCGATGCTCTGTTTTCTCTGTGGAGTAGATATTGGTTAAACAATGATGAACTAACGATGCTAAGTGCTCTATTAAGTATTATAATCACATATATGTGTCCCAGCTAAGATTACAGACACCTGAGTCCTGCAACCACCCTTGCCTCTACCTCGGGTGAGACTTCATCTGCTTCGTAGGTGTTGTCGAAAGGTCCGATAGTTAGGGTTTTGTTGGTGCGTTGTTGTAGCGTTGAACCCTGGGTCTGCCCCTGTGCCAACAAATGGTTCCGTTGTTGAAACCTGAAATTGTGATTGTTGGGAACTGAGGAAGAAGAAGCTCTATGCAAAGATCCRACCTAACATTGTGAAAGTTATGTGCGTAGATTTGTTGCTTTAGTGCGCAGTACTCTACTTAGTTTGACAAGCTCTGTGCTAAGGAAAAGAAGTCTGGTCTGAAGAAAAAAGGCAAGATCTGAAAGCTTTGTGCTCTAAGAAAGGTAAAAGCGAGAATTTTTTATTAAAATAGGTAAGATCTGAAAGCTTTGTGCTATGATAAAGCTAAAGATATTTGAAAAGTTCTAGATCTGAAAGCTTTGTGCTCTGTAAGAAGTAAGATAAGTGAAAATTTATGTTTCAATAGTATGGATCTAGGTATGTTTGATAGAGTCTATCCTAGCTTGAAAACTAGGGTATTAATAGATGAAAGAAGATTTGATATGAGTAGATCTGATAAGAATAGTGAAAAAAGTGTGATACCTATGCATAGAAAGAATGTTTGGACTAACAAGTGTATGCAAGACCCTAGAAAGAAATGTTTGCAGGCTAACTACCATGATCCTAGCGCGCAGTGCAGGAAAGGCTGGGGATCATTTAAAAGAAAGAGAGGATTAACCCTTTGTTACAGTTGTAGAAAACCGGGACATCTTACCAAGGAATGCCCTGGGAGAAGACCTAGTTGTCTTTATTGTAAAGCTATGAACCATGAAGTATTGGATTGCCCTAGAATGATTGTTAAGCTTAAAGAAATGAACATGAGACAAGGAAACCCTAAGGCAAATCCATAAACTAAGATTATGGCCGAACCCCGGAAAGAATCAAAAAAAGGATTGCTACATATGAGAGAAACCCTGAATGACCACCGACATGTCAAATTATCAGAGATCTACAAAGAAAATGAGTGCCTTGAAGCAAGAATAGGAGACTTCGACATTGACTGTGTTCTAGATGAGGAAACACAGGTGAATATCATGATAGAGAGAATTTGGGAAGCTATAGGGAGGCCTGCTATGATTCCTTCATTAGGAGGAATAGGACTATTCAAAGGAAAGCTGATAAACCTATGTGGAAAGCTCACTCGGATACCTATGACTGTCAATAGAGCTTCGACAGAAGAAGATTTTTAGATCATGACATTTATTGAGGACAGTGCACCGTTTACCATGCTATTAGGAAAACCTTGGATTAAAAGAGATCAAGCCAGAAGGCAAGAAGAAGAAGAAGTTTTAGAGCAGAAGAAGCAAGAGTTAAAAGAATTCATGACTAGAAGGATCGCACACTTGATTAAAGAACAAAAGAATAGATCGAAGCTATTTAGCACCAGAGACCCAGATGTCGAAGTTGCAAGAACACTAGAAGACCCACAGAAGATTGAAGTACCTATTCCAGATAAAGAAGAAGGATCACCCTCGAATCTTAGAAAAGAATCTCAACAACGCGAAGGTACTATGCCAAAAGAAGATAAAAATAAGAATGGAAAAAGGCATACTGAGACGAAGCTCACTGGGAAGAAGGCTACGAAGCTAAGTAAGAAGAGGGCTAAGATCGAAAAGTTACAGAAAGATCCAAAAGAAACCTCGCAGAAGGAAAATTTGCAAAATTGGAGCTTCGTCGAGATATCAGAACATCGTCACATGGCACTTCGCCATGGCGAAGCAATATAGTTGTTGGGGACATTATAATCGTTAGACCAACGTTCCAAACAGGTAGAAAGACATTTATGGACAAACAACTCACCATCCGACCATTGGGACCGCGCCATAACAGACATAACAGAGTTAATAAAGGCTTCATACCTGTTGCAAGCGACCCGTTGCCAAGTTCCTACTTATCCCATCGCGCCATGCACCGAGAACACTTTTGCCAATTGTGAATTTGAGATCACAAACTTGTTGATTTTACACAGTGTTCATTGTGCTCTTGCCCTCTATCCCATTATTGTGTCTAAGTTACCCTCCGAACCCGAGATTGTTAACCTCGAGCGTGTATGTCGGACAAGTTGAGCATTGCAGAGAAAGTTGTTGAAGAAGTTCTGATAAACCTCATGACTGAAAGAGTGATGTCGATGTCTACAGGTGTACAAGCATCATCGACGAGAGGACTGCCAGCCTCTCCATCCACTGCTCATGGAATCGAACCATCCCGACCATCAGATGAAAAATTAACCAAGCACAGAGATGATCTAGCAAATGTCAAACTGATCCCGACTATATTACCCCCCTATATTCCACCTCTGAGTGGTGCAGTAAATCGAGACAGTGTACCCAGAGATTTTGAATACACCTTGGTTACGGTGTACCCCTCGAAGGGGATACACGCAGCTCGAGCATACCAAGATAAGATTGCAGCATTGAAGTTTAGCAACTTCAACCTCAGAGATCGCAAAGTCTATAACATGCTCGCTCCACATAAGTACCTGATCAGAAATAAGGGGAAGAATTCGAAGATAATCCCCCAGTCGTGGACTATGAACCTCATGCAGTCCACCCTGTTGAACGTCGTGAAGATTCCCCACTTCGGAAGACACCAGGAGGTGAATTCATGTGTCAAACTGTTGTTGTCTTGTTACCATGGTGGGTATTTGTGGCTAAATCATCGTATAACAATTGATCTGACACTGATCAATCAGATCACGAACTTGAGTATGCGAGGACCTGATCCACAAGATTTTTACCTCGAAAAATCCATGGATCATGCTCTAGCACAGAGAATCAATGACACTTATGGCAACGTTGAGAAGGGCATGCTAGGCTACAAGGTAGCTTCTATCGAGAGTGGTACAGTGCGCCTCGCCTGTCAATTGATCGCAGGGAAGTTAGTACGAAAGAACCAACCTACCCAAGTCACCGATTTTGTAGTCGACCTCGCAGGGAAGTGTGCGGAAGGCCTTCAGATGAACTGTGCGAAGTACCTGGTGAACCAGTTGGAACTCAACTGCAGAGAAGCACAGGATCAAGGATATGAATTTCATTTCAGCTGGCTCTTGATCCTTATAGCTTTTATTACCTGGGAGATGTTGGAAGGTACGACCTTCCCAGACATCGAGCCTTTTGAACCGCTGGCCGTGAAGTTTAGTACACTGTGGTACTCAAGTGACATGAATAAACAGTGGCAGTCAAATGTTGTTTTTCATACGTACTAAAATCATCTGAAGATAGCCATATAGTCGGAGCCTCGCATGACTCCGAACACCCTACACCGGTTCTGGCCTTTGATGAAGTTCAATGCGGATCAACATTTTATTTACATCACAGCGCGCGCCGACGAAGACAAGCAACAACTTCAATCCTACTACAAGCTGGCGGAGGAGGACTTGGAGGAGATCACTAAGGACTAGTTGGCAGATCTCCTTATTTTAGCAGACCCTACGAAGATATCCAACATCAACAGCCCAGAAACTGCATAGGATACACCCGGACCTAGCAGAACAAAGAAGACCAAGGAGGTCCAAGAGATAGACAACGCATCCGTGAAGATTACTTCCATATCACTAGAGCAAGGAGGTGATGGCGAAGAGTTGAATGACAAAGAAGTCGAACAAAATCAAGGAGACAAAGTTGATCCCCTGAAGAAGAGGAAAGGTTCACCTCTGAAACCTTCCTCCCGAAAGAAATTGAAGGCCACCATGACCAAGTTGCAGACTGTTCTCACCTCCGATGACTTCGACTTCCTCATAGCAGCCCTGCAAGATGCTTTGCTGGAAATAATAGAGAAGCAAGAAGCAAAGAAAGAGGAGATGTATGATCAAATTGAGACTGAACTCTGAGGGGTACAACAATCCCTACAATCCAGCCGCGCAGTCTCCACTGTGCCGGGAGAACCAGAATTGGGAGATGAGTCAACCCAACTCCACCGCCTAGCCGATATAGTCGAAGCTCGCCTTCGATGAGCACAGGAAGAAACAGAGCAAGCCACCCAGGCTTTGACACAATTACAAGGAGTACTCGTAGAGAAACGCAGTGCTGCAGAACAGAAAAAACTTGCTCTCCAAGTGAAGTTTGATGAAGAAAAAGCTAAGCTACAACAAGAAAAGGAATAGTTTCTCGTGGGGCAACTCAAAGTAAAATAATCGGTCAACAGAGCACTGACAGTCGTAGAAATCAAGGCAGAAGACCGAGTTACACAGCAGGTGAACCAGCTCACATAAGCCATCCAACAGCTATAGCAACGCATAGCAGATTTGGAGCTACGCACTGTACCTGAGACCCCATAAGACGTAAGATACCAAAGAGGAGCAACCGCTCGGAGCACAATTGAAAGGCTAAAGGCTCTTACCCTGGAATGTAAGCAACTCAATGATCACAGTGCCCGGACCTACACACAGCTCACGAAGAACCCATAATTGAAGGCACTGGAGTCGTAGCTACAAGAGGCGAAGTATCAAGCTAAAAATATACAGGCGTCGCTGAAGTCCCTGTCAGTTGTGGAAAGGATGAAGCACTCCTAAGAGAAACACACTGCACAACAACAAATCCATACTATCCAGAGCAGAGTTATGGAAGTAACTCAGAGACTCCAACTCGCACAAGACAAGGCCTACCAAATGTTTACAGAGGTAGAAGGCGAAGGAGCAGAGCTAAAGCAGGTTGCCACTACAGTTGAGCAGCGTCTAGAGGAACCTATCAACGATGCAGTCATCCAAGAGTTCGTTGAATAGGAGATTGTAGCATAATAGAAAGTCGAAGCAGCTCGAGCCAAGCTCGAGGCGTTCGAAGAAGAACTAGTCAGACCAGAGTGACTCGGGACAAGTCACAGGTGAGTGTTGGGGACCTGTTGACCCTTGACCAAGTTTTGGGAGATTTTTGGCCATGTTGACATATTTTTGGGACTTCGACAGCCTGTCGAAGGCGGAGCGCAAGACGAAGCAGAGATCGCGGGATCTCTACCCCTTTTTGGGTCCTTTTTGGGTTTTTGGATTATGTAATGGGAATGGGATGTCGGCCCATGGGTTTACCCATGTTTAGGCCTATTTTGTAAACTATAAATAGATGTCTAGGCAATGTAAGAAGTGTATCTATGTGATGAAAGGCTGATAGCTAAGTGATAAGTGCAGTATGGTTTGTAGATGCTTTGTGCATATTATGAGAGGCTTGCAGAGCTAAGTGAAAGTGGTTGTAATAGACTGTGAAGGGATTTGTGTTGTAACGCAAGGAAGAAGGATCTAGCGAGCTGCGCAGATCTTTTGTCCTATGCAGAGTAGGGTTTTTGTGGCTCAGTGCATGTAGATGGATGATTGAAACTAATAAAGAAGAAGAGTTGGTGGACATAGCCCCAGGGTGGGGATGAACCACGTAAATACTATGTTATTCTTCTCTGTACGATGTTCTGATGTATTTATGTGTTATTTGCTTAAGTGCTTGATATAGATAGATAGATAGATCTATTTATGCTTTGTGCTTATGATGAATCTGGATGTTAGATCTGATATAAGTGAATGTGCTTAGTGCTTGAATATGCTAGATCTGATCCATTTATATATGCTAAGTGCTTAAATACATTAGATCAGGGTGAATGTTGTGATGCTCTGTTTTCTCTGCGGAGTAGATATTGGTTAAACAATGATGAACTAACGATGCTAAGTGCTTTATTAAGTATTATAATCATAGATCTGTGTCCCAGCAAAGATTGCAGACACCTGAGTCCTGCAACCACCTCTGCCTCTACCTCGGGTGAGACTTCATCTGCTTCGCAGGTGTTGCCGAAAGGGCCGGTAGTTAGAGTTTTGTTGGTGTGTTATTGTAGCATTGAACCCTGGGTCTACCCCTATGCCAACAAAAGGCCCAGAGGTATTGTAGCTGGAAAATGTTAAAAGCCATAAATTATCCTTCTAGATGTTCGCCCTAAGGTCCTGAGAGCAATGAAATGCTTCTCCATAAAAAAATGAAGGACCTTTAAAAAAAGAAAACACATAATTAATAAATGTCATGCTTGATGGGGGAATGCATTTGTAGTGTCTTTTAATTTATAGTATGGCACTCAATGTGTTCCTAACTTCAAGTGGCATTGCGGTGTTCTTTACTTTCGATTGCACATAACACTCAATGTTTTGAACCATAAGTTAACAAAAATAAAAGAGCTTGGAAAAATGTTGCATTGTAAACAAAAGGATGCATCACACCCTCCACAAAGGCACCCATAAATGAGACAATATGAGCCCTTGACATGTCAAGAACCCCATGCCCAAAAGTCTTACCCCCATCCATCTCATACTCATTGCATGACTCATAGAGGGTCTTCTTGGGAAACACTCCTTGACTTGGGGATTGATCTACCCAATAGGGAACCATGACAACCCTCCCATACTTAAATTTGGCAAATTTTATAAGTTCTTTCAGAATTTGTTTAGTTTGAAAAGAGGAGACTTGATGCACATGTTTGGGTGGTTCTTTTGTCAAATGTAGCTTACTTGGCATGATACACATGACTTGTGGACCCTTGGAGGGCATATCTGTTTGACTTTGCAGAAACTTGCTTGGTGAAAACTATCCATGGATGAATTATGCCATTTTGACCTTCATAAGGGGTTGAAAATCTCAAGGATGGCACCATGCTCCATAGGATGGGCAGAGGACCCCAGAGCCTTTGTGTGCAAAGGATGAAGGACGTTGCCCTTGGAGGCACTTTGACACCATTTGAGGATGACATCATAGCCCTTTGCACCTAGACGTTGGCCTTAGTAGGCCCAGGACATCACCTTCTAAGCCCTTAACGTCATTTGGAGGTTAGGGTTTGGTGGGATTGATGTTTCCAGATGTTATGTGATGTGGTTTGAAGGAAGGATATGCATGGAATGACACCTTAAAACATGAGATCTTGACACATGGCCTTTGGAGGCCCAACAATTTGCTTTTTGAGGTCCAACGTCTTATTTCTAGGCCTCACCTCACCCTTCTAGGGCATGAGGTCACCCTTTTTAGGGTTTTATCTGATGTAATTTTATTTGTTGTAAGTTGTAAGGGAAAATAAAGGGTGTTGTCCCTCTTTTAATTTGTTGTTGACAATTTAATGTGGACAAATTGGTTTAGATGGCCTCATATAAATAGAGGCCATCTCTTTTTCATTTTCATATCTCAACACTTGAGAATTGCATAACTCTTGGACTGAAATTTCGGCCTCTTTAGGCAATTCACTATCTCTTGTTTTCTTGGTAGTTATGGATGCAACACTTGTCTATTGGTAGAAAAAAGACTAGCGACTTCTCTTGGAAAATTGTTTGAATATCTTTGATAAGTAAGGGTTTTGCATGCTATCTCTTGGATTAGGTAAGGAATTTCTGAAATTTTGTGTGTTTCTTCTTGATTTCAAGGTTATCCTTTTAACCCCTTGGAGGAGTATAAGGGCATACACCCTCCATCAAGGAAATTTATGCAAGCCCTTCTTCAGGTCAATAAGCCCAAAAACCTGAATAAGGGCTTGTGCATTCTCTTAAGCTCCAAAGAGTATATTGTATAGATTGAAGATAATCTTATGAGCTCAAATATTGAGCCTTTTTAGTTCCTTTGTGCCATAA
>SNQJ01S0002420.1:72364-87634 GCA_010110895.2 Picea sitchensis | reverse complement strand
TTTATCTTTTACCAGCTGCTTTTACCCCCTGGGCCTTTAGCCCCTTCTTCCCATAAGACAAAGTGTAACCCTCAAAGGTCATCCTAATGGCCAGCCTAGGGGAGTGGGATGGATGAGCGGGGTATAAGATGTAAACATGACAAAAATGGTGGGAGCGGACGATGGCTCTGCAAATCCCCCTTGGTGGCTAACCAAAAACCCATGAATATCAACTTGCTAAGTTACCCCATCAATCACCCCAACAATGGTCAAGTGGATTAGTGTGAGATCCAAGCAGTCATCCGAAATGAAAGGAACCTAATGCATATATAAGAAAGTTATAACGATCAAACATGACACATACGATGATACCTCGGACGAATTACCTCATGGAGCAAGAATCCTCTCCGATGCAAATCCAAGCCGGTGGTGATGGAAGCTGTTGCTGCTGACAGGACAAATCTGGCGAAGAAGAAGAAAGATGGGCCCTCAAGGGCCATGCTCAGGTCGATCCTGCTCTCGTCACTTCATGTCTAGGACCTGTGGGCCTCGAGACATGATCTCCTAGTTATCCCTAGATATCGGGGATAACACAGTCAACATGTTGCGAAAAAATCATGTAGTCGATCCGAATAGCCCGGACTACTGGAGTGATTATGAGTATGATGTGGCACCTCAGGTCATAGAGTATGATCGTTGGGATTTTCCTTTTGCACAAGAAGATTACATGGATACATTACTTATGAAGAAAAACAAATATAAGGAGAAGCTTTCAGAATACCAAGGAAAAGATCCAAGGTCCATCAAGATACTCAAGAAGGATGAAGATAAGAAAGATAAAGAACAAGAAGAGGCTATCAATGACATGGTCAAGGCAAATCCACCTACACAACCTTACATTGAATACATACCTTATGTTGAATTTGACGAAGGAAGCCTTATGCTCACGTGGGATAAGAGAAAGGGAAAGCCTAAGTATGATAAGATGAATGGAGTTCTATGGTTTGGCCCTTTCATCGTAAAGAAGAAGTCTAAGAAGGGTGCTTACTATTTATCTACCATGGATGGGAGGAAGATGCCATTACCAATTGATGGGTTTTTCCTCTAGCCCTATGTTGATGAGACCTGATCTCCATGGGCCTTGGGCCCTAGGTAAGTAGGTAGGTCATTTGCTTTCTTGCATAAGAGAAAGGGAAAGCCTAAGCATGATAAGATGACTGAAGTTCTATGGCTTGGCACTTGCATTATAAAGAAGAAGTCTAAGAAGGGTACTTACTATTTATCTACCATGGATGGGAGGAAGATGCCATTACTAGTTGATGGGTTTATCCTCCAACCTATGTTCATGGGACCTGATATCCACGGGTCTTGGGCCCTAGGTAAGTACGTAGGCCATTTTCTTTCTTGCATTGCATTTATGTGTTCATCGTAGTGTAGTTGCATTTCCTTTCATGGTTTGCTTTACATGTTGCTTTATTCATATTTATGCATAGTTGTCCTCGTATGTTTGCTTGAATCATATTACATGTTAGTTATAAGTTTTTGGAAAATGCAAAAAATTATTTTTAAGGAATAATTGCCAATTTTGAAACTTTTGAAGCTTTGATTATATGAATAAAGGGTGAGAAAGCCACCCCTCGATGCTCTAATATTTTTGCTTGAGCATGTGTAGTTATAGGTCTTACCAGGAGATGTTGAAGTTCTCATGTAATCTACAACGAGCACATGTCCACATGTAGGAGCCATATATTACCCCCCCCAAAGCTAGTGGTAACTAAGGAGATGATGTCTGGAGGCCCTTCCTCTCCACCACACATCACCATTCATTGACAACAACAACGTTCACCACACCAGCATGGCCCATAAAGGACAACAAGTCTTGCTTCATGAGGCAACAAGCCTGGTCTCGTGGTAAGTTTCATTTTAATAATTGAAGCATTTGAACATGTTGCAAAGAGTCCTTCCTTGATTATGAAAACGTTTGCTTGGAAATTATACCTTTTGCCTCATTTCACCTTGGTGGTTGACATGTTTTCCTAGTAAGTGGGTCACCCTTGGGAAAAGGGTTGCTACTGCGGGTCTCTTTGAAGGGTCATCATACCATTCCCACACATACTTACCACTTTCCACACCTTCTCCCTTTCGTTTCCTCATCTTTTGGGTTTTTGGGCTTATTGACCCCAAGAAGGGCTTGTACCTCATTTCATGGGAAGAAGGGGCTAAATGCCTAGAGGTGTTGTAGCTGGAAAAAGTTTAAAGCCATAAATTATCCTTCTATATGCTCACCCTAATGTCCTAAGAGCAATGAAAGGATTCTCCATAAAAAGTGAAGGGCCTTTAAAAAAATAAAACACATAATTAATAAATGTCCTGCTTGATGGGGGAATGCATTTGTGGTGTCTTTTAATTTCCAGTGCATATGGCATTCAATGTGTTCCTAACTTCAAGTGGCATTGTAGTGCTCTTTAATTTCCATTGCACATATCACTCAATGTTTTGGACCATAAATTAACGACAATAAAATGGCTTAGAAAAATGTTGCATTGCAAACAAAGGATGCAACACACCCTCCACAAAGGCACCCATAAATGAGACAATATGAGCCCTTGATATGTCAAGAACCCCATGCCTAAAAATCTTACCCCCATCCACCTCATACTCATTACATGACTTATAGAGGGTCTTCTTAGGAAACACTCATAGACTTGGGGATTGATCTACCCAACAGGGTACCATGATAACCCTCCCATACTTCAATTTGGAAAGAGACTCCATAGCCCAATAGATAAGGTACTAATATTTGCATTGGAGATTGAATATTGTTGCAATGGTAAACATGAATTTAAAGAGATTGAATTGTTTGAGGCCAGATCTAAATTTTGCGTGCTTTAAGTTATCTTGTGCCCTAGGGGCATCTTGATTTGCCAAGTGATTGAGCTATTGTAACAAGCATTAATATACAACCAATAGGGTTGCAACAAACTTACTCTTTCATACTCTTTTCCAACTTTTCTACTGCTGAAATTTATTTGTAAGTTGTGATAATTGATCTATAGTTTAAAAGGTATTGTTGGGTGTCTTACTTGCTGATTTAGGTGGTTAGAAATTGTTGTTGTAGAAATTTTTTGCTACAACCATAAGGTTGTTATAAAACTCTGTTGATAACATTCTCCAACAACCCTCTCTTGCTATCAAAGTCTTGGTTTAAACATTGGAAGATTGCCTACTAATTGTTAGCTTAATTTTCCAACATCATATACTTGATTTTGATAATTTAATTTGCAGTTGTCATAATTTATTCATCGCTGATATATATTTCCTTACTGGTGCAATTTTGGGACAACAAGGTTTCTTGCCGATTCCCCACTGGTTTTGAGGCTTATATTATCATATATTGTCTTGTTTTGGTTTGTCTGGCATTGTTTTGCAGGTACATGACCTTGGCAACCACTTACCAATTCCAAAGACTCTTTCCTCAAGCCTCAAGTCTCACCTTGACCTTGACCTATAGGGGTGTTCTTCTAGATGCTTGCTTCTTCCCTTGCAATTCCCCTAGGGTCACCCAAGAAACCTCCCTTGTGTTGGATTCATCCTTCACTAAAATGAGGGGGATATCTATTGAGGTGACTATGATAGGTATTCTCAGTTGTGTCACACACTTGTTGTTTGGGTTGGGCTTTGCCTAAACTACAAAATGTGCGATAACAGGTAAAACCCTTAAAAGAGAAACATCCATGGAGCAAAGGAAAAGCTCAATTATTTTCTCCCCTCGATTAACATAACACAATGAGGATCGATGCCCAATTTATAGAGCAATTAACTAAATGATAAGTGCTCACTTATTTACAGTTCATTAAGCCACTTCTCAATTAGCTTAGTGTAAAGTAGTTGGATGCTCAAAGTTAAGCTTACTACTAACCTGGGATCCATCAATGCATGTTAAGATCAAGATAGGTCAATTACAATGAATAAAGGCTATCTTATTAATTCTTATGCTTATTTTTAATGCTTCCAAAGCTTATTTTTTATATTAAAAAAAATTATTATTATGCATAATTCATTGTTATATGTGCACAAATAATTATGCACCAACAACTGGCTTGGAGGACGAATTTCTCGTGGGGAAATATTTCCAAAAGATGTTTCCAACATTCACCCAAATCTATAATGTTCTACAAAATAAATAATTCAAATATTTTATTTATTCAATGTTCCTTTGGTAAGTCCTCGTGGAAATGGATCTAGGAAAAATCCAAGGTTGTCATCTCAATGAAAAATGATATAACGGGCTTCCTAGGCTCTTAAGTAAAGGATAATTTCAAACCTAGGTTAAGTTCTTGATTATGGGCATTGCTATTAACCTCCATAACATGTAATGCCTAGAAAAAACATAACAACAAGATCTTCTAGAATCTAGGCATAACTTTGCTTCAAATCAAAGAAAGAACAATGAGAAATGCTACAAAAACTTGGGCAAGCAAGGGTTGGAAAGAGGAAGATCTCAAGGGCTGAGAAGAAGATACTCATACATTGGTTAAGACGAGAATTTTAGTCCCTAAATCCCTCGGAGGGGGTGCAATCTTATCCATGTAGATATGAGTAAGAATAAAAGACTATGCCCAAATCCTCTATATAATTGAATACTAAATGAACATCGAAAGGACACCTAGGATGAGTAGGTTGTGAGTTAATCATCTAGGATCTATGAGACACCTAATAGGGATATATGCTTAGAATACAGGGCAATCCGTCGTCAACTTTGCAAAAGTGATTGCTTTGATGAGAGGGTTGTTTGTGGCAAAGGAACTCAAAATAGAACATCTGATCATTAGAGGGGACTCACAAATTATCATAGGAAAAGTTAAGCGAAGGCAAATAAAATCCATCATTAATGTTTCCCCATCAAATTGGAAATTATCTAATTACTAGAAGGGAACACTTGTGTATTACCTTTCTTCCCAAACATTTTGTTCAATGTAAAATGAGATTTGTTAATAAAGCAATAGAGAGTATTGAAGTTTGGGATCAAATTTAGATTGGGGTATCGAAATGGTGTGGAGTAAAGGAACCATTGAAGGATTACCCCAAATGTGTAGGATCACATGAACTATTATTCAAAATTAATAATCACTGAGTCACTTCAATGTGTTGGAGCATTTCAATAGAAGTGTACCAAATACGTATCACAATGGTGAGCACATCAAAGATAATTCAATTGCCATCGTAGGCAATGCAGATCATCACCCACTTTCATGAGCACAAGACATTATCACACGATTTTGACAGTAGAGAGTCCCTTGAGGAAGTTAGGCAAATCAAATATCTCAAATAGATCCTAGGAAAGCCGCTGTAATATTAACACATAATTTTTGTGCTTTGGTTCTTTTTGCTCACCTTTTTATGATTACTTATGCCAATGAATTATCTAACAAGGTGTCAATGTTGGATGTATGTTATCCATGACCAAAGCTAAAATACTTATTGACTATCAATGCATGTAATCTTCCTTATTCAATAATATAAAGCGTGCTTATTTATTACCAAAAACAGAGATGTACATTATAACTAGATCAATGGAACCTCGACAAATGGCTTGAAACTTTATTGACCTCAATGCCAATAAATCTATAGCTCTAGAGATTTGTTTCAAGGGAATAATGGTTTTAATATAAGTTAAGTTTATATGTTTGTCAATGTTGCCTTATTTTATGTTCACAAGACTAATTATTCTCACTGTAGATAAGGCCTTTGATATACCTTTATGGGTAGAGCATGTCTTTTCTTTAGGCTACATATAGGTGAATTAATGAGTTTTCATTATTCACTCTTACAAGAAGCTGATGTGGAGATAGTCTTATTATCATATAGAACAATATTTTCAATCAATATTTTCAACCAAGGATATGCCACTTTGACTTTCAGTCAAATTGCAATTAAAAAGACATTGACTAAGGGAATAATGGTTTTAATATAAGTTAAGTTTATATGTTTGTCAATGTTACCTTATTTTACGTTCACAAGACTAATTATTCTCATTGTAGATAAGGCCTTTGATATACCTATATAGGTAGAGCATGTCTTTTCTTTAGGCTACATATAGGTGAATTAAAGAGTTTTCATTATTCACTCTTACAAGAAGGTGATGTAGAGATAGTCTTATTAACAATATTTTCAACCAAGGATATACCACTTTGACTTTTAGTCAAATTGCAATTAAAAAAACAATAACTAATATACATCTTCTAAATCACAATATTTTCAACCAAGAATATGACACTTTGACTTTTAATCAAATTGCAATTAAAAAAATGACTAATATACACATTTTAAATCATAATATTTTCAAACAAAGATATACCACTTTGACTTTTAATCAAATTGCAATTAAAAAAAATGACTAATATACACCTTCTAAATCACAATATAAAAAAATATTAATATAAGATGAAATCTTATAAAAAAATATGGTACTACTATATTGATAACACAATATAACTTGTAATTATGAACATCAAATAGGTAATCACCATAATTTTGAAAAAACTCATAAGCCATTTCATCAAGACTACCAACAATAATAACATTAAAGTAAGATAAAGGTAACCATATCACTGTAGTGATCTATGTTTATTGAGTTTTAAATAAATAAAATTTCGATAAACATAATAACTTAAAAAACCACTTTTCCACATTTATTAGTCCATCTCTCAATCTCAATTTAATACACAATGTAAAAAAATATTAATGTAAGATAAAATCTTATAAAAAAATATATTACTAATATATTGATAACACAATATAGCTTGTAATTATAAACATCAAATAGATAATCACCATAATTTTGAAAGAACTCATAAGACATTTTGAAAGAACTCATAATTTTGAAAGAGTTTTAAATAAATAAAATTTTGATAAACATAATAATTAAAAAAATCACTTCTTTCACATTTATTAATCCATCTCTCGATCTCAATTCTATTGAGTACACCAAACATCTCTCAATCTCAATTCTATTGAGTACACCAAACATACATCACCAAGGAAAAATAAATTTTAATATATTACAATATACCATACCATTATTATTATAATAATATAATAATAATAGCTTGTAATTACAAACATCCGCAAAGAAAAAAAGCACGGAAAAAGGAAAATGCATACAATCCAAATCATTGAAGCGGAGTCACATTATGCAAAATAGAATAGACGGAAAGTTATTTTCCCATTATTTGAGTTAAAACAAGGGTTTTATGAAACGAGACTAAATTAAGGGAAATAAACGTCTGTGTAGGAAATTCAATTTGCTTGGCAGAGTAAATAGAAATAAAACACAAAATACGTCTCCTGGAAACACACCACTTGAACTGGAGCAAATGGGTAACAATGACAGAAGTCCACAGCAATGGCAGTACTCGTGGGAAGCACTGTCCCATGTCAAAACCCTTCGCTTATACTTAATTCAGCCCTCAATATCTCCTCAAGCTCAATGCCTGCAACTGAGTACATCCCTGTGTCCTCCAAATGCCCACTTCAGTGGGTTATCTCTTCTCGTAAAATGGACCGAGCCAAAAATGCCCAATCAGGGCTCTGTGCAGGTGCTTGTGAGGGTACCTGTACCACCTGTCGTACTGGACCATTCAATCCCTGTCCAAGCCAAGGCAATGTCTGATCATATTGAAGTTAAATTAATGCTCATGCTTCCTGTTGATCACCCTCTTGTGAGCAGCCTTTCTTCACTTATGGGTACCAGTGATGGACTTTCAGGGGACCAGCAGCAGGAAAAACAACCGCCATTCTCGCTGGATAACGGTCAGTTAATTTTTTTTAATTTAAAATTCGTGAAAACAAGATTTTGCTGTTTTATTTGCATTTTTTGAAACAAATATCGGGTGGAAACTTGAAAGTTTTCTTGAATACACAGTGCCGACTGCAATCAGAATTCTAAATAATGTCCAGAGGTGGAGTTCTTGAGCCATCATGAGGGGTAGAGGAAACCCTAAATTGTATGAACCAAAGTCGGGTCACAAGGTTCCTTACGCACCCATGCCTCTCTTTGAGTATGAAGCCCTTAGACGTGGGATAGCTAGCAGTGACAGCATTGGCAAAAAGAAGGAAGATAAGTTGAGAGAGGGAATCAAGTTAAACCTGAAGGAAGGAGTCAGTCTGCTCAGCGAAGGCTAGAGTCTGCTTGTGATGGTTGGAAGCCCGAGGGAAGTAGACGAAAATTCATGTGGTAAGTTTTGTGTCGAAACTCTCTCAGATTCTTTTCAGTGTGAGTTTGGTTTTTAGAAACTGTCTATAGAAGAGATGGTAGGAGGAGGATTAATAGCTTAAGAAGGAAGGGGAAGAAATTTGGGAAAAAATAGTAAGGCAGAGATCAGGATAAGGAGGAAGAGGAACTGCATTAAGCTATAGAAAAAAATAATGCAGTTGGTAATTGGGTGAATGTGGTTATAGACCAGGCCATGCTCTATAAGGACTCAGGAGACAACCCTAATTGAAAAATTCCATGGCAGAACAGTATTTGCTAAAACTCTGTCCAAGTGAGTAAACGAGATTTAGAAGCAGCACTTGGGATACTCTCCAATCTTCCACATTCTAGCCAAATGGCGGATTACTTTTATACTTAAGAATGGCAGTGACACGGAAGTTATAGTCAGGGGGAAATGGTATTGGGACAGTGTCACTTTTCATAACTTGACTAGGAAAAATAATAATGCAAAGAGGACTTCAATACATGAGGATGATCTTTGGACTCATTACAATCTTTGAGTACATGAGGAGGATCCTTGACATGTATTGATTCTTTTTATAAAGAAACTTTCATGACTTACCCATACTTTCACTAAAATAATGGTCGAAACAAAGACAAAGTGCACTGCCCTATTCTTCATCACTGATTCAAATCGAGGATTACTATCCCTAAATCATAGCTCTTTTTTTAACAAAATGCATCTTGATCTTTTGCTTTACGTTGTGGGAAATAAATTTTATTTATAAATTGCCAACTATGTTTCTTGTTGCCGCCTTTATACACACCTGGGTAACGTGGAAGAAATCTTTAATCCACTTGGTGTGTCCTTGGGGGCAAGTTAGAGTTAAGGTGCTGGCACCTAATCCTCAACTTCTCCGTCTAGGCCAACTCTTAGCGAAGCCAAGGGGGGTAGTCCCTAACGAAAATAATCTAAGGCTTGAACTAATCTAAGTACAAGAAATAAATCTAGGAGTTTAAACTTTAAAGCAAAAGACAATATGTAAAGTAAATCTACTCTAAGAGCATATATCAATCAACCACCACAATTACATATACATAAAGAAGTACTTGAATAAAATGATACTCAAGTTACAGGATGCAAGTAAATAAGGAAATACTTCAAGATTAAATACAAATGCTTGAGAAATAAAGTACTTGAAGCAAACGGCTTTGTAAAGTGTGTAATGAGACCAATGCCTTAAAAGTATTGTGGGTAGTTGTTGATCGCGTGTTTTATTAGATTGTCTTTTGAAGGTAAATTAAGGAGATGAATTTTATTTGCAAAAAATAAAGTGTTTGAGAAACAAGATGTGGCCTCTTTAGAGGCTATCTCTTTGTTTGGAAATGTGCTGAGAACCTACCGAAGTCTTGAAGGCTCTATCAATAAGTTCACTAGGGGTGTCGGATGTCCAAAACGGGTGGGAAACTGAATCCTGAGAGGGCCCGCCTTACTTCACACACCCCCCCTAGGCTTTTCCCGCACATTAAGATAACAACTATTGAGATTTTCCTATTTAGAACTACTCCACACTGACCTGCCTAACGTGTATGGAACTTACTCCCAAAAGATCGAGACAAACTCGCAACTGGAAGGGTCAAGACTCAAGAACAACACTGGGAGCTGAGGGGAAATATTTATTTTAAACAATAAAGTAAAATGCTGAAAATCAAATGTCTTTCTAATTACTAAGTTTTCACTGACCAACCTCTTGCGAGGAACTGAGGAGACGGTTTATTTTCCAACTTGAAATTGCAGAAAGTAAAGTTGGAAAAAGGAAAATCTAATCTAGCAATTAAAGTGTTACTTGCCAAATTGAAATCTATTCTATGTGAAGGTTGTTGTTGTGCTTTGTGATGAATTAAAATATTAACTTTAGCTTATGCTTAGGTGTGAAAATTGATTCTAAGCTAAAATTGCAAAAATTACACAATCACCAAAAAACACCGTTCCCCTTAGGGGGATGAAGAGTGGGAGCTTGTAGCCCCATTGATTTTATTAATGAAATTATAAAGCTCTCTTTTGGAATGACTTGTGACCATTCATTAGGGGGGTCACAAGTATTTACAAGGTTTTACAAGTTTTTATTGAAGAAAGGGGGGCTCCCGAAAGCTCCAAATCTGCCCAAAATGGACATAGTTTCCTCTTATCTGTTCACCAACCTGCAGAAAACAGCAAACAAACAATGACAAAAGATGGCCAAAAACACTTTGGAAGTGTCTTTGGTTAGTAGTATGAAAACCCAAAAAATTGACTAAGTAAAACTAGTGTAAAAATTGCAAAAGGAACTAAGAAGAGCAAGCTAAAAAGCTTGTTTCCTTAGGATCTTTGTTTGTTGTTTCAAAACAACAAAATAAAGGCAGTCTAATTGCCAAATATGAAATTAAAAGATCTTTGAAATAAGTCAACTTTTAGCCTCTAAAAATTTTGAAGTAGGATTACTTGCTAAAAATGACGCTTCTTGGGCTAGATCTAGCTTAAGATGATAAAATGAAAATGAAATCTAGATCTAAATTTTAATTTCACTTACTAACTCAGATAAGAAGGATTTTGAAATCTGATATATATCTAAAATAAAGTAAGCAATTAGTAACCCAAATAGATTATAGAGAAAAAATGAAATAAGGGAGAAAGAAAGCCGGATGGAAGCCAATTTTGGGCTATGTGGTCTCTTTGATGTATTGAAGAGGGAATCCTTCCAATTAGATGGACTTGAAGGTGTTGGAAACTCCAGCTAGAGTCTTCCACTCCTCCAAATTAAAGATCCTGTAAACTTAAAAGTTAAGACAATCTTACAAAGAAATTGTTAAAAGTAGATGCATCCACTTCCTACACATTCAATCTAGAAAACATGAATTCAAGCAAGAATGACATGAAATCAAAGATTAAACATGCTATAATAAGATCTAGTAATGCAAGCTAGCTCACTAATATCTTATTAAAGGATTAATAACAAATACAATTGCAAGAAGAGAGGTTTACCATAATCTCAACACATCCACACATTAACACAAGTGACAAGACACCAAGAGTGACCTCCAAAGTCTTCCAATTTTATCCCACAATAGCTCGAAAGCGAATTACAACAACATAACTTTACATCACCAAATCTGATTACAATGGGAGAACTAGCTCCATTATCTAGCAAAGGGGAAGGAGAGCTCCATGGAGGAGGGCGCACCAAGTGTAGAGGGAGGGCGCACCACTTGTGAGAGTGTGGGTAGCCAAGTGTAAGGAGTGGGCTGCCACGTCTCTCTTCTCCCCAAAGAGTGACAAGTGTGAGGCAAAATGGAGAAGAGGAAGGTGCCACCTCTCAAGAGGTGGGTGCACTTCCTCAAGAGGGCGCCACCTCTCCCAAGTGGGGCGCACCTCTCAAGGAGAGAAACCCATAACTTAAGTAATATTCAACACAAAGCTCTTCTAACTGAAACTCTAACTCAAATATGCTTCCCTTTGATTGCCACATAGCCATTTAGGCTTTATTTCACTAAAAACATGTCAAAACATGTTTCTGACAACTTTGCTAAAATTTAACATTTCTGATTTTTTACGTCTTTTTGGGCTTTTGTGAGTAAAATTATCTTTTTAGTGATTAAAATCATCAATTTCACTCACAAAAGTGGGTACTTAGGTAAAGTGAGTGCTCTAAGTTAAAAAATGAGCACCCCTAAGGCATATGATGGCTCCTAGTACCACCATTTTAATACAACTTCAAATTACAATTAAAAAGTTCCGTTTTACGAGAAATTTTTTATTAACTAAAAAAATTAAAAAAAACCTAAGGGGGACTTAGCACATTTTCGTAAAACTCTAGGAGGATGTTTAGCATGGTAATATACATTAAAAACTAGGCTTAGATGACCATGCTAAGGCCTAACCATGAGTATATACTCCAACTTTGGAGGAATTGAGTGAAAAAACTCGAAAATTATAAATTGCTTGGACAACGGAATATAATTAACAAGTAAAAAAACCACTCTAGAGTAACAACTCACGTCTAAGTCTTAGGAGGCTAAACCTTTTACAAAATTCATCATGCAACACCTCTTATTATAGTTCCCTGCAGGGTATGAAAATGTGGTAAAAAAAGTTTAAAAAGGGCCATAATGGCCGGCTGGACTTCTGAACTCTGAATTTTGAACAAGTGATTGTTCAATCTTTGGCGGCTCAACTGCAAGTCCATCCTAGTGCAACTTAGTGGATAACATTTAAAAATGTTGCCGCCTTTATACACACCTGGGTAACGTGGAATAAATCTTCAATCCACTCGGTGTGTCCTTGGGGTAAGTTAGAGTTAAGGTGCTGTCACCTAATTCTTAACTCCTTCATCTAGGCCAACTCCTAGCGAAGCCAAAGGGGGTAGTCCCTAAAGAAAATAATCTAAGGCTCAAAACTAAATCTAAGCAACTAGTGTTCTAGGAGTTTATTGCAAAAGACAATATATGAAGTAAATCTACTCTAAGAGCATATATCAGTCAACCACCACAAGATACATAAAAAAATACTTGCATAAAAGGATACTTTAAGATAACAAGATGCAAGTAAATTAGGAAATGCTTCAAGATAAAACATAAATGACTGAGAAGTGAAAGTACTTGAAACAAATGAATTTGTAAAATGTGTAATGAGACCAATGCCTTAAAAGTATCGTGGGCATTTGTAGATCGCGTGTTTTATTAAATTGTTTTTATTGAAAGTAGGTTAATGAGATAAATTTTATTTGCAAAGAAAATAAAGTGTTTGAGAGCTAATCTAGATTTGGCCTCTAGAGAGGTTATCTCTTTATCTCAAAGATTTGCTGAGAACTTGTCGAAACCCAATGGTTTGACCAACAAGCCCACTAGAGGTGCCGAAGGTCCAACACTGAGGGGAACAAACCTGAGGTATTTAGTGAAATTTCGCACACTCCCCCTAGATGGTTCTTTAAGCAATAGTCCTTTTTTGAGATTGTCCTATTATTACTACTCCACATTGACCAACCCAGCGTATATGAAACCTACTCCCAGAAGATTGAGACAAGCTCGCAACTGGAATGGTCAGGAACAACACTGGGAGTTGAGGGGAAATGTTTATTTTAAACAATAAAGCAAAGTACTGAAAATGAAATGCTTTTTTTCTAATTACTAAGTCTTCACTGACCAACCTCTTGCGAGGAGTTGAGGAGACGGTTTATCTACCAACTTTGAAATTGCAGAAAGTAAAGTTGCATAAAATGAAATCTAATCTAGCAATTAAAGTATTACTTGCCAAATTGAAATCTATTCTTTGTGATGATTGTTTTAAATTTTAAAGCAAGAGAAAATGAACTAGAATGAAAAATTGCTCCAAACCACAACACCAAACCCCCCTAAATTATGGCAACAAATTATAAGCACTAAATTTCCAAATATATAAATGAAGCACTTAGAAAAAGAGACTATCTTTATCCTTTATGAATTTAGAAGAGAAAAATGACAAAACTAGCTCTTTTCCTACTCTAGATCTTATACTTTAAACTATAAACTTTTAGATGCAAAAATAGATCTAGCTTTTCCTATATATGCAAGATTGAAACTAAATATCTTTAAGCTTTAAATCAGATTCAAACAATTTGCATATAAGATCTTTAAAGTAACCAAAGAAATAATGATGAATTGAGAAAGAGAGAGAAGGATCTTCAAAGCCTTGGAACTTTGGGCAATATGGAGTCATCTTGATGGATCAAAGAGGGTCTTTTTGTCTTTCTTAAGAGCTTGAAGGAGAAGAGAGTGCAACAATGCTTATCCTCCTCTTCAAGTTGTGAGATCCTGCAAACTTAGATACTTCTTACCAATAAACTATTAGTAGAATGGTGTTCTTGCATAATAAATCTTAAGAAAGCATACACATTAAACGAAATGGATATGCAACATAAAATATTCATATACAATAAAACTATAAAGCAACCTAGCTCTTCTAGTCTTACCCTTCTTGGAGACAACTCCACTTGAAGGCCACAATCCAATAGTCAAACCAAAAAAACAAAAGAAATTACCTCACAAATTGGCACACCATTGACAAACGAGATCCCCACATGAAACTTGATCACCAAAAATAGCCTCCAAAGCCTTTTATTCCAAATAGAATGATAATACAAATGACTTACAATAGCAATCCTTCACTAGCTCCAACCAACTTTGGCAATGGGCAAGAGCTTGTATAAATAACAAGAGGGAGAGAGGGAGAGAAGGTGCACCACTTGGAGAGCAAAGGTGAGACAAGTGTAGAACAAATGGTTGCCACCTCTCTCAAGGCTCTCACTACTCGCGACATGTGAGTTTAGGTAGAGAGGGGAGTTGCCACCTCTTCAAAGTTTGTGAGCTCTCACATGGGTGTGCCACCTCTCTCAAGGAGGGCGCACCTCCTCTTTGGGATCTCCACCAAATACTTCTAACACTTGCTAACACTCCAAAGGAGGCCCACTCAATCAAGTCTTCAACCAACAAGCATTTACCTTTGGCTGCCACATAGCCTTTTAGGCTTTATTTCACTAGGAACATGTTAAAACATGTTTTCTACAATTTTGCTAAAATTTAGCATTTCTGATTTTTTGTCTTTTTTGGGTTTTGAGAGTAAAAATACCTTTTTAGTGATTAAAATCACTAATTTCACTTGCAAAAGTGGGTGCTCTAGGTTCAAAATTGAGCACCCCCAAGGCATATAATGATGATTTTCAGGTCCTATCAAGCTTGTCAACCGGGTCTATCTTTGACCACAGATTGACTCTAAGTTTCAACTGTTATGTAAAGTGTTTGCTGCTGTTTTAGGACAGCCAACAGTCCAAGAACTTCTTGCTGATTTGTTACGGTTGCACTTCCAATTTTAGGTGCTCTAGCATGTAGTTTTAGTAACCAGAAGTTAGCACATGCATACTAAAATAAGTACAACACCCCTAAAGATCTTTACAGCTGAAAATAAACAGATCTAAGAAGCTAACACATGCATTTTTGTACACAGGTATTTTTGGTCAACACGACCCTGGATAAAACCCCCCCGGGGAAAACCAGTTTGGGATATA
>SNQJ01S0002420.1:51354-61746 GCA_010110895.2 Picea sitchensis | reverse complement strand
AAAACGTTGTGATCTTGTCACCTAGCACTTGGCATTGATGTGTAGCATATTTTCATTGGCTTAGAGTGCAAAACGTCTACCTCCTTGCCCAACAAAACTAACCTAGAACAAGCTTGACGTCACCCTAGTAGCATAGTGACGCAACAACAATATAGGTATATGAGCAGATTTATTGCATTGTGATATAACAAGGATTGATTTAATACATTGAATGCAAGTACCTTTTGTATTTATTGAAGAAGTAATATAAGCCATTGTCTTTATTAGCAATCATTGACTTCGTCAATAATTACATTCATTATTGCTCATATGTGTTTAAAGATAGTCATTAATATTTGAAGTACTAACCACTGCAGCACATTGTTTTAGTTTTATTTGCCTTGTCTCGCAAACAGGTGCCATTCAGTGGAATATCTTCTCTTTGACTATCCTCTTGGCAGTAATCTGTGAAGGGAAAGCTTACTTTAACCTTTGAAGCCTTAAACCCTTGATCCTTTTCCTTCAGAACCCCAGATTACTAGGGACGTCTCCCTTGGGATTAGCCACCCTAAATAGAAAGAGCTCCCCATCGAGGTGACAGTGGGTGGGGAAGCTCCTGTTACGCCAGTTTGAGCCTTGACTTCAAGCTACTTAAACCTTTCCTACAAACTGTGCGATAACAGGTACAACCCTTACTAGCTTGGCAAACCCAATGCCCAAACCAATGTAGGGGATATATGAGAGGGAAAATGATGAAAAGTGATAAGTATGGAAGGAATGGACGATGACCTTTCATAGACCCATTCGGTGGCAACTCATTCCTAAGGGAACCAACTTGCTAGGGCACTCTGTCATCCCCCCAAGTTAAGGGCAAGTTAAAAGGCATAATGTCCAAGCAAACGTCATGAAGCGAAAGAGAGTTAAATGCACATATTCAAATGTTTTGAGAATTAGAGTGACACATATCATGATACCCAGACTCATTACCTCATGGAGCAAGACCCACTGCTACTTCAGAACCAGGCCGATGGGATGGATGCTGCTGCTGCTGATAGATGGGAGGCGTTGAAGAAAGGATGGGCCCTCCAGGGCCAAGCTCAAGTCAATATGGCTCTCGGTACTCCATGTTTAGGACCTGTGGGCCTCCAGACATAATCTCCTTAGTTATCCCTAGGATAGGGGATAACAATATTTAGAGCCATTGAGTCAAGAAGATGCATTTGGGAATCATGATGAGGAAGCTGAAGCATCGTGAGGTTGCATAACACAGAATAAGCTCTAGAAGGTGGCACAAGTTGGAGTAGAATCTATGAGGAGAGGATATGAAGTGCTGGTACAAATTTCAAGATAGATGCAACACAATTCAAGGTGAGTTTAGCATGAAATTCAAGTGGAAGCATGAAGTTTGAGGAAGTTAACATGCACACTTTCCGCAACAGATTTTGGGCAAGTATCCTAAGGTAGATTTTAGGCACAACATAATTTGGGCATGCATTATGAAGTAGATTTTGGGCACAACACAATCTATGCGTGTATTCCAAGGGAAATGTTGGGCACACATTTTGAGGTAGAGGAGTTTGCACAATGAAACTTGGGTGCACATCTCAAGGTAAAGATTCTGTTGATGTTTCTGGTAGCTGCAGGAGGTATTCACCTCCGGGATAATCTTTCTTATAGATGAAGTTGCCAAGATGTTAAAGGAAAACCATTGGAAGTCAAAGAAGATCCCAGAAGAGAAGCCAGCCTCATAAAAAATAATAAAGAAGAATTATATTGCTCCAGAAGTAAAGTCGGCTCCAGAAAAAGATAAACAGAAAATATATTTTCCAGAAAGTTAGGTCGGCCCTGCCAGAAAAGTCATTGGACAGATTAGTATAAATAAGAGTGACACCTTCCTCATTTGGCACACTCTCTCACTCATCTACAACGCAAGTTTGGTGGAGAGAGTTGCAGCTGCAACTGCAACTGCAATAGGAAGGATGGCGCAAGTCTGGTTGGGGTTTATCTTATCTCTTGGTGATGTGTTGGTGAAGGCCAGCTACCCTAGTGCTCTGGCTAGGGTTTGCTGCAGTATTGTTGGTGGTACACTAGTGGAGGCTAGACACCCTAGCGCTCTGGCTAGGGTGTGCTGCATCTATGTTGCTGGATTCTGTTTTGTTGGTTTGCTCTAGTGGATAGAGCTTGTTCTTGGCTATTTGGTCTTGGCAAGGATATTCTCTATAAGAAGGTTGCTGGGTTTTCTCCCCTTGTGTAGAAGGGTTTCCCGTGATGTATATGTTATGCTCGGGGGTGGCACGAGTAGGTGCCTATGGTTGGGTGGCGATGGTGCAACATCGCCTATGGAGAAACGAGCATGCAAAAGAAGTTTAAATTGCTATGGTAAATCTAATGTTAACGTAATTAACGAAAATTCAACATGGTTTTAGAGCTTGGTTTCCTTTAGAACAGTTTGATCGCTGGAAGGAAGATTGTGAGATTTACCTTGCCACTGTAGTTCGCCGCTGCACATTGCCGTAGTACCTTGCTGCTGCATAGTTTTATTTTGTCAAGCTAGTTGGAGCACCTTGAAGTTTTAGGGTTTGCTGCTACTGTCGGATGGTGCTACAATTTCTGAGGTATGTACTTGTATATGTTAAATTGTATCATTATCTTGAGGGTGTTTTGCACAAGAAGCAACGTTTGTTCAAGCAACAAGTCATAAATCCAGAGGGATCTCAGATCCAGTGCATTCAGAGGAATAACACACCCTCTAGGTTTGATTGTTTTGATATGCTTCTAGTTGTTATGGCACCATTGCGATCTTATGTTTTTGATCTATTGGAGTTATGATCATTATACTAACCACTTAATACTAGAGATGCATTTGTTTATCTCCCCTTTAGGAGATATTCTTGTTTTGTTGTCTGTTCCGGGAAGGTTATATTGTTAAATTCCATGGAGGTTGCCATGGAAATGTTGTTGTTCTTGTTTTCTTGTTCCGGGCAGGTTATTTCAGAGGCATGTCACTGGTGATAGCTCTGAGAGCGAGCTATAGTGACGGTTGCAGAAGGCAACTTATTATATGGTCTCTAGTTTGAGACATGAAGCAGTCGGACGAGACAAGGAGTTTGTACAGATTGACAGTTTGACTAGTTCCCGATGCATGATTCTATTAGTCTGAGTGAGTCATGGCATAGGAGACTTCCTCATTTGCATTATAGATCTCTTCCCGCTCTAGGGAAGATGGTGACGAGTCTTCCAAAGCTTCGTATTGAGCATGATGGCATCTGCAGAGGTTGTGCTCTTGGCACAAATGCCAAGGGATATTTTCCGATCAGTGAGGCTCCAACACATATCCACAGATGAGTAGACAACTGACATTTGCACTAAGCCTTTGTCTGGGACAAGCTTGGCAGGAATGCAAATGTTTCCTTGGGGGAGTGTTGATGATTGCAGCATTGTGCCGATATTCCAAGATTGATCAGACGGACTTGATCATGTGGGAATAGGCCCAGATGTAATCATCGACGGATTGAAGATTCGAGTTGCTGCTAGATCTCCAGGAGGTTATCGAGTAGACATTCCAAGATTGGTCAGACGGACTTGACCATGTGGGAATGATCCCAGGGTAGTCTTCGATGGACCGAAGGCTTGGGACCTTGGTATAGTCTTCGATGGACTGAAGAGTCGAAGCTCGATGTAGTCTTCGATGGACTGAAGAGTCGAAGCTCGATGTAGTCTTCGATGGATTGAAGCTACGTAGTTCTCGATGGATTGAGGACTCCTCCAATGTGTGTGAATTGCATCGGGCATAACACTCACGGTTAGGTGAGTGGCCCTGATAAGCATCGGGTCGACCCTTCTCCCAGTACTGGGTTGTAGACCAGGGGAGATAGGGAACATCTACATCCGAAGTAGATGTGCCCTTACGTAGTCTTCGACGGACTGAAGACTCGAGGTGCTTGAGGTGCAATTCCATGTGTCCGATAACATCGAGCTAAATGCATTCACAGAGTGATCGTATGGGAATATGTACATTCCAAGACTGATCTTGATCATTCTAAAGATGCTCATGATCATGTGGGAATGTGGACATTCCAGGATCAACTATGAGTTGAATGTGGCTCCGATGTGGTCATAATTCTTGTCATGGGACAAGAACGACCCGAGGTGCTAGACACATGGTTGTGGAGATGGATCATCAATATAGCTAATGAGGCTCATTGAGAAACTTTTCTATGACAGAAGAATACCAAGAACAATACAAGATATGCTTGGAGAATGCCTTCCCCGTTGAGAGGGAGTATTGATGGTTGCAGCTTCGTTAGACATTCCTCTGTGACGATACTTCTCGATGGATTGAGTTGAGTACGACACTTATCGATGCACTGATAAGTTGTACTGGGTTGGTGCCCAACGTCCCTTGGTAGTAGACCATGTGGACGCGCCCCTTGGGAGTAGACCAAGTGGACACGTCATGGGCGAGTATGTCCTCGACGATGCACTATGAGCGAGTAGGTCCTCGTGTATTCTAGTGGTGATGAGGCCCTAGAAAATGTCGACATTGGGTGTAGCCATGTGCGATGCTACCAATAGCATGGTCTGCGTGACCATGGCATGGTTGGAGGACCATGGCATAGCCTGTGAGGCTATGAGGACTAGAGGAAAAACATCATGGAGAATACCTCCTTGGCTAAGAGGGAGTGTTGATGTTTCTGGTAGCTGCGGGAGGTATTCACCTCCGGGATAACCTTTCTTATAGATGAAGTTGCCAAGACGTTAAAGGAAAACCATTGGAAGTCAAAGAAGATCCCAGAAGAGAAGTCGGCCTCACAGAAAATAATAAAGAAGAATTATATTTCTCCAGAAGTAAAGTCAGCTCCAGAAAAAGATAAACATAAAATATATTTTCCAGAAAGTCAAGTCGGCCTTGCCAGAAAAGTCACTAGAAAGATTAGTATAAATAAGAGTGACGCCTTCCTCATTTGGCACACTCTCTCACTCATCTACAACGCAAGTTTGGTGGAGAGAGCTGCAGCTGCAGCTGCAACTGCAACTGCAATAGGAAGGAATGTGCAAGTTTGGTTTGGGTTTATCTTATCTCTTGGTGATGTGTTGGTTAAGGCCAGCTACCGTGGCGCTCTGGCTAGGGTTTGCTGCAGTATTGTTGGTGGTACGCTAGTGGAGGCTAGACAACCTAGCGCTCTGGCTAGGGTGTGCTGCATCTATGTTGCTGGATTCTTTCTTGTTGGTTTGATCTAGTGGATAGAGCTTGTTCTTGGTTATTTGGTCTTGGAAAGGATATTCTCTATAGGAAGGTTGCTAGGTTTTCTCCCCTTGTGTAGAAGGGTTTCCCAGGATGTATATGTTATGCTCGGGGGTGGCACGAGTAGGTGCCTATGGTTGGGTGGCGATGGTGCAACATCGCCTATAGAGAAACGAGCATGCAAAAGAAGTTTAAATTGCTATGGTAAATCTAATGTTAACGTAATTAATGAAAATTCAACAGATTCTACACAATGAAATTCAAAAATAATTCCCAAGGTAGAAGATTCCGCCCAGTGGAACCCATGCACAATTGTCAAGGCAACAAATTTTGAAAAATAGAATTTGGGCCCCGTTTTTGAAGCACAATTTGCAATAAATGCGCTGACAAGTGAACAATTTGAGTCTATAGTGAGGCATGCTTTTCGAGGCAGTAGACATGCAGTGTTGGGTGCTCTTCTTGAGATAAAATTTGTTTCAACAATAATCCCAAGGCATAATGTCTCTAACAACAGTGCAAGCTGGTGCAAATTTCTAGGTCAAACATGGACCTTGAGGCTTACGTATGCAAAAATGGTCAACACAAATAGAAATATGCTAGAAGCATGAGTCCTGAGACTGGTTTGTAAATTTTGAATTTGATTTTTGGTAAACGAGTTTTTCAAATTTTTACATAAAAATTTAGCACATATTTTTTTGGTGGTTGGTGGGTGTTTGGCAGGGGATAGGGCAATTATTTTTGCAACATAATCGTGTGACAGAGGAGTGTTGGATTGTCGTATCAATTTAGTGTTGGAGCATTGCATTTTTTATGTTCTTTGTGTTGAAAATGTGTTGTCATTGATGTCAAAAGGAGTTGTCTGTTGTATGTCTCCATGTGTCAACGAGCCTTTGTGCGTGAAGATTATGGATAAGTCTCTGTATGCCAACATGACTATGCAAGAAATTGAGGAATAAGAATAGACAAAGTTGACAGTGCGATCTGCGAAAGTTGATGAGCCTCTGTGCGCGAAGATTAGTTGCTATACAAGAAATCGAAGAATAGAGATCTCACAGAGAAGAATAAATGAAGCTGGCAAAGAGAATGGTCACCATTCGATGCTTATTCTGTACAAAGCTGAGGAGGTGAAGAGCTTTGTTGCAGAGCAATTCACAAAAGATCAAAGAAATGGTAAAGTCAATATATCCCACATTTGTTGGGACAACATAGTTCAAAAAGCTTATAATGAAAAGGCGTTATCACGTAGTTTGAATGAAAGTGAGTGGAAGAACTATGGGACCTTACATAAAAGATTAACTTTTGAAGCAATTAGATCTGGACCGTTCATCTCCAGAAATCAATGGTTAAGATCAAAGATTGAGGTTCGACACTTGGTGTTCCAGCTAAGCCACGTCAACGCCACATGCTCGGTTAGGATGAACGCCACATCAGAAGGAGTCCACGTCAGTGATATAACAGGTAACTCTGCAGATGTCATGTATGGTGCCACGTGTTAGGACACTTGTTGATGCCATATCACCCATGGTACAGAAGAAGACATCCACATGGCAGTCATCTCATTTTCCATATCAGCACAAGAGATATCTCCAAAAATGACTAAGTATCAAGATCTCGCGGAGATAATGAAGCGACGAAGAATCGAAAGTATGTGCAAGGAAATGCAATAATCCCACGAACCCATGGTGAAATCTTGAAAAATGGTTAAGTATCAAAAATATGTTGAATGGTCGATGTCTCAAGAAATGGCTAAGAATGAAGATTGAATTGGACGGACAAACAAAGCCACAAGAATCACATAAATGCTATAGTCCCATGACCCACGGTGAAATCACGAAAAATAACCAAGTGTTGAGATATCGTAGAGTGGAGAAAAGGATTGTATACAAAGAGTTGAATGAAAGATGTCCGCTTTTGCGGTTTCGTGAATATGACTAAGTGTAGGATGGGAAACAGATGGACGGATTTGTGATTACAATAAGAGAAGTGATGCATGCTCGCGGACCTACCGTTTCGCGAAGATTAGAAAACCGATTAAGTGTCGAGACTTCACGGAGATAGTGAGCATGACGAAATATTGGGAAGATTAAAAGAATAAGAGCAAGCTCGCAGTCCTGTGGTAAGATCTTGAAGAATTGGTTAAGTATGAAGAAATGACTAAGTACCAAGAATGGGAGATCGGACGGCCCAGAGGATGAGAGATCCGACGACTCGGGAGGTCGTCACGTGTCACAGATCGGACGACTCAGAAGGTGAGAGATCTGACGGCTCAGAAGGTCACCACGTGTCACAGATCGGACGAGCCAAAAGGAGAGAGATCCGATGATCAAGGAGGTAGCCACGTGTCAAAGATCCGACGGCCCAGAAAATTGCCACGTGTCACAGATCAAACGATCCAAAAGACTCAGAGTGAAATGTTTGGAAATGTGTCTAAGCGTGGGTGCAAAATGAGTGCGATGAAACTTGAGGGTGCACCTTAGAGGTTGCGGAGGTGTGAAGAAATGTGGTTTAGATCCACGAACCCACAGTGAGACTTAGACAATTTGTCTAAGTATTGGCAGAAGACAGATCGACAATCAAGATCAATTCTAAGATTGATCGGATGACTGCTGTGCATTATGGTTACATTGTGTATTTTGATGGGTAGAGAACAAATCAACGACCACAATTGATTCGAGAAGAAGATTCGACGATAGCTGTATGTTGAGCTTGTTCTTGAACAAATCAAGCACGAAAAAGAAGGGGTTTTGGAGAGGTCGGCGCAGCCTGTTTTTGTGGAGATCTAGAGCCGACCCGTATTCTTTGGATATGTGGACAAATCTTTGGGTGTATCTTTTTATATAAATATCCAAGATCTTGTGAAGGTTAAGCATGCACGTGAAGAGATGTAATGAAGAGTCTGACTGAGTTCAGAGGGGTGCGATGGATGCGTGAAAAGCGAAGCAAGAAGTGCGTGAAAGGTGAAGAGCTCGGAGGTTCTCAGGAGGGAGAACGAGTGCGCGAGGATGGCTGGGAGGTGCAAGGTCTAAGGAATCTTTGATTTCATGAAGAATGTAAGATGGTGTAGAGTGATGGAATAGTAGAGACAAAGCAACAGATTTGTGCAAGTGAAGGCTTGAAGAAATAGTTAATTTGACACTATTGACAGCTTGAGGGGATTGGTGTCTCCTGCAGGTTGGTGCTTGCAAATTCTGCAATTGTGGGTTGGTGCCTACATGAAGAGCCGAGTTGGTGCTCAACCAAGGAGATTGGTGTCTCCTGCAGGTTGGGGCCTGCAAACATTGTTGCTGAGTTGGTGCTTAGTCAAGGAGATTGGTGTCTCCCGCAGGTTGGTACCTGCCAACATTATAATAGTAGGTTGGTGCCTACCAAATTTTATAAAGAAAGTTTTGTGGTTTTCTCCCATTTAGGTTTCCAGGTTAATATTTGTGTACTATGCTATGTTGTTGGTTTTCTACATCCGATCATATAATAACTAATTAAAGTGGTAAAGAGAAGAAGTACTAAAAATTGTTTAATACTGATGCACCCCCCTCTCAGTATTAGAGTATATTCTAACACTTCGGGCCCACCCAAGTGCCTATGAGGGGTGTGGGATCTATAGGAAGTTTAAAAATCCCTAATCCATGGAAAATGAAGACAAATTAGCCTCTAATTCGTTTCTAAACCTACCTACAAATTAACCTATCATTTTTTTTCTTTCAAGATAATGTGTTATTTAAAAAAAACTATATATATATGTATGTATGTACGTATGCATATTTATATACCACGTTTCCCCTGATGTACCCATTTTGGGTTGGGGGGGGGGATTGCATTTCCAGGTGTTCCTGTTTCCGAAACCCATACCTGTTTCCAAGTTTTGTGCAACTTGGATGGGATATCTTTATTCAGTGTGCTGCTCAAAAGTGTTTTTTGCCTAGTTTCTATGTATGGCAATATTTAGTTGACTTGGTAGAAGAATATAAAGTAAATCATATTGAAAGAGACCATATTTAATTTAGTGGCATTGATTTATGCAGAGGAAAAGACTTAAAAGTTTCATAAACCCCTATGCTAAAGGCTAAGCCTTAAATTCTCTGTAATAAACAAACTGGATCTTTACATGATAGCTGCAAAAGATAGATAAGTACCGCACAACATTCTATTAAGCATGATACTTTCTGGAGTCTGAACAGAAGAAGCCAACTTTTAATTGGCGAACTTCAGTTTTTCTTCTTATAAAACTGTATGATATGGATTTCTGGTGAGTCTTTCTTAAAGCTTTCGTAGCTAGTGAAAGTTATGCCTGAAAAAGAGGAAATGGATGTTACGTCTTCAATTGTTGGCTTCATTCTTCAAACAATATTTGAAGAGTGTTGCTGTCCTTATACACACTTGCAAACGTGGGCTAAGTCCTGCTCACTTAGTGTGTCCTTGGAGGCATAATGCCTAGGTTCAAAGCCCACGCTGTCACTTTGACTTGAACCTCTTTCGTCTAGGCTTACTCCTAGGGAAGCCAAGGGGGGTAGACCCTAGTTGCTAGATATGATTAACGTTATGTTCTAGGAGTTGGTTTTAATTAGTTACAAGGTTGGGGGGAAAGACTAACCTATGACGCAAAGGCGGTAGTGCAAGATGCAAGATTTACTTATGTCAAGCAAGCCCTTTCCTAGGGCAACTTAGTGCCTAAAGATTGGGCTAGGGGTCAACTAAAGTTTGAGGGTGTTAGATTACAAAAGATTTACAAGTTACTTACAACCAATAATGAATGAAAGAATAGTACAACAATTATGAACAAGAGATACAAGCTATACAAGATACAAAGGGAACAAAATAACCAAGTGCTTAAATGTGTGGGTACTTAAAGATATTTAAAACATAAAGATAATCCACATCAAACCAAGCATGCCCCAATAGCACTTACTCTATTGGACTGCTTTTCAATGGCAACCACAACACTTATATACCACAAGAGCACTTCAAGAGATTAAAAGCTTTAAAATGCAAGTGTTCTACAATACCCAAGGACACTTAATTAATTATTCTACAAAGCAAAGAAGCATCACTTGCATATGAGATTGAAAAGATTTGCACTTACAAGTATTAAACCACAAGATATATCAATTTGAACCAAGATGATCAATTGCTTTAGTGAGTTAAGGGTTGTTTAAGATTTGTGAAAATTTTAG
>SNQJ01S0002419.1:87285-119604 GCA_010110895.2 Picea sitchensis | reverse complement strand
TCTCCATTAAATTTATTATTGAAATAATTTATTTTGTATTCACTTTGAATTATAATACACTCATTACTTAACTTTATTATTTACCTTTTAAAACCTCTTAAACCACTTTGACTACTTTGACCTTTTGGGGCTTCTAGATGACAAATGAGGGTTCTCTTACTCCATCATCTCATTATTCCAAAATTAAGCATGGGTTCTCTTACTCCACAAAGCGTCCTCCTATGAGGGCTTTCACCATAAGGGGAACACTTTAGATTTCATCCATCTTTACTTCTTATCAACCATGAAAAGACAATAATGAGTCATATTTACATCAAACAATCTTGTGTCCATTACCCAAACCTTTGTGCTGTAGGGCTTTATTCAAGGGTTGACATCAATGACAACCAACCTTAATCAACAAGAGTTGGGATTTAAGGTGCCTTCATTGTAATTTTCCTGTTCATGGACATGCAAGACAAATTAGAGATGCCATTGAAGCCCAATTGAAAGACAAGAGAATGGTTTTATGTGACATCAGTTTTTAGCAAAAAAAAACTATGTTAGCCAACAAGAACTCAGACAGGGAAAAAAAAACAAGTATCTTCTGATTAGTGTTCTCCCTGTGTTCGATTCTTTGGTTGGTTGAAAATCCTTCCTAGAGATTTGTTTGTTAATATTCTTTGTTTTCTTGCTGGGAGTTGGACAAGATTTTGGCAAGTGTGTCAAATTTTGCAGAGCACACAATAATTTGTCTTCCGTTAGAGGAGTCACGCTTGTCGTTGCTTGCAAAATGGTCTGTAATATTCAGAAATGACATAAGCTATAACTTCATTCGTGAATATACTTAGAAGGAAATTATACATTTCGATCGTCGCAATATGGGAAACTATATGGGTGGTTAAAACGCCATCCTAAAATTACATAAGTTTCTATTTCAAAGTTTGTTGAGCTACTTCTGGGTGTGGAAACAGACTTCACGGAAAAATTTAATGGAAAGGAGTTATGGATTATGGATTTTGCAACACTTTCTGAGGATTAATTTATACTACCACCTTCTGCAAGAAGTTTCCTGTGTTCAGGTAATGCTTTGGTTTATGAAAATAACCTTTTACTACCACCTTCATGTAATGATTTTATTTATTTCTTTAGACGAGACCTTAATTACTAGTGTATTCCAAAGCTATTTACACCTAATGTCTATCTTCCTGTTGTTACCCTTGATTTGGATAAGGAAAATGAATTTCTTCTATAAAGTCAAGGTCATTATTGCATAGGACACCCAACGCCGAAAGATTTATGGACTCTAAGCAACATTTTAGTTGTCGTGGGAAAGCAACACTAAAGTCAATGTTCTTTGCAGGTTTGACAATCCTGCAGTTTAAGTGCATTGACAATGACAACCCTCACTGAACCGTCGCACTTTAGTTAATAGCATTGTTCCCATTGCCAACACCAATGCAAAAGTTCAAAGCCGAAGCTATCTGGAGCCTGGGGTCACCACCAATGTGGATGCCTGGAGGTCAAACTACCTGGAACCTAGGATCACAACTTCTTACACTTGACATTAGTATCAGTAGTGATCGAAAGTGGATTGTATGTCGAGTCTATTACTGAATCCAGAGGTCACTTAACACTCTTTTACATAGAAATTGCTTGTCTGTCAATTCTGTTACAACTTTGACATAGAACGTTTTGTAATTTTAGAATGTTGATTCAAACATGCATACATTTTTTCGCGTTCGTGGGTATCCAATTTTATACTTTCCTTTTAGGTTTATTCGAGCATGGTGTAATATTTGGTGTCACTTCCGAACATTCCATACCATTTTTTGTGGGCTTCCATGTCTTCCACCCCTACGACAAGCGATATATTATGATGTGATCTGCAGCATTTGATACACTTGCCATATTTGTGCTGCTAGAAGAAGCTATGTACTTCAACAGAGATACATTTTGCAGCTACCTTGGACGTCCCTTCCAATATACATTAATAAAACAAATAAGTTCAACATACAAATCTTCAGGCGGGATTTTCAACCAAACAGATGATCGAATGCAGGGAGAATAACAGTAAAAAACACACTTGAATTTCTTTTTTGTCTCAACTTTTGTTGCCTAGTAGGATTTGTTGCCACCAAAGCCGACGATATATAAAACCACTCCCTCGTCTTTGGATTGGCCCTGAATCACATTTCTAAGTTGTCTATTATGTCAATGATCAGGAACATTACAAAGCACCTTAAACCCCAATATTTCGACGACAGAGGCAAATTAACACTTAACAAAGTATGGAATGTTCAATAACCAACCAATGCAGGCAGGCCATATCTACAAGACACAAGCTATTCAAAAAGCTGGGATAGATCTAGTTGGCAGCATCAATGTAGTCCATGGCTCGAAATTGATATTCAAATCATTGTTTTTTACGAATCAAGAATTTCATCGTCAAGTTGAAATCTATAAAAGATTGTCCACAAGCTCCATTATTGTACATAGTTTTTTTTTTGGGTCGGCGGTAGGCCAAATCGCAGTCATTGTAACAAATAATCTCAATTGTATTTTGTAACCCAGCTTATTTGAATATACAATATTTGAGGGTTTTTTTATGGTATTTTCCAATCTCTGGTATTGCTTTTTATTTTATTTTATACCTTTTTTGTGTGTCTGTCGTTAAACATGGACAACACAATTATCTGACCACCGGGTCCCGGGTTTGCGGTATCCAACACTTATGTCCCCGTCTTCGTCATATACATCTTGCAGCCAAAGAACTTCCATGATGTACAATTTATTCTTTTACTAGTGAGAACTCAACAGGTGTTCGAAAAGATTGGCATTAATAAAGGAACAATGGGTTTTCTTCTGTGAGATACTTAGCCCTTTTCCCCTTTTCTTCTTCCCGTCTATTATCGTTTTCTAGTTATATACTTAGTCTCATTTCTAAGATCGTGGCCTCTGGGGTTTGTCAGACTGACATATCTTCATCTCCATCTATATCCTCACATGAAGAATCCGACCGACCGTTGTTCCTTTCCATACTTGGTCAATTTTATGGCTGCACTTGTCAGGTTGGTGCTTTCAAACTCTGTTTCTTCTTTCTCTGTGATATACATCTTGCACTCAAAAGTTCAATGATCTACAATTCCACCGTGGAATCCTTGAACTCGCAAGATGTCTCAAAGTACTTTGCGTCCTTCCTAATATACATTAATTATGGTCTTACTAGTGACAACTGAACACAATGGTACAAAACAATTAACACTTGCACCTCCTCCATATACAAACACGTTGGCAGGTTCACGAAATCTCCAATTACTGGTCACTATCTCGCGCTCCGCCCATCGTCATACTTCTTTCCAAATATTCAACAACAAATGCTTATTACTAAAATGCCATAATGAAACAACCGTAAATATCTTCATTAATAAGAAAAAGTCTCAGGGACTAACCATCGCTACATAAATTGTCCAGGAACATGCAAAGAATATCTTCCCAAGTAATGGCATAGCTATTACAAATTTCAATATATTAGCGAAAACAAGTCCGGTTTAGCATTTCTCTATTCCATACTTGGACACTTCTTCAATTGCGGGCTCCCAGATTGATGACCTCAAAATCGTGTTTCGAATCTTCCGCGACTTGCAAACAGTGCCCGGAGTTCTGCGATATACAATTTGTCTGCTAGAATGCCCCGTCACGAGCCCAACCATCCGCTATTTTTTTTCTTTCTATTGCTTATGGATTTGAACGTATTTGCAAAATGTTCCTGGATTCACATATTGACATATGCTTATCTTTATCTATATCTACACACCATGAGCCCAACCGACCTCGGTCCCTTTCATTACTTAGCCAATTAATGACCACTGGGTCCTGGGTTTGCGGTATCCAACACTTTTGTCCCATGTTCCGTCATATACATCTTGCACCCAAAGAACTGTGATTTCCAATTTATGCTTTTACTAGTAATAAATCACCAGGGGTTCGAAAATATTGACATTAATAAACGAACAGTAGATGTTCTACTGTGAGATACTTAGCCCTTTTTCCCTTTTCTTATTCCCCTCTATTACCGCTTTCTGGTTATATACTTAGTCACATTTCTATGATCACGGGTTCTAGCGTTGGAGAGATGACATATCTTCATCTCCATCAATATCCTCACATGACAAATCCGACCAACCGCTATTCCTTTCCATACTTAGCCAATTTTATGGTCACAGTTGTCAGGTTGGCACTTTCGAACTCTGCTGCTTCTTGTTCCATGATATACATATTGCACTCAAAACTTATGTGATCTACAATTCCTCCACGAACTCCTTGAACTCACGATCTTCACTCTACCAAGCATCACAAATGTTTCAAACTATTTTTCGCTGCCTTCCATCTCCACTGACTTCCTGTCCTTCCTAATATACATTAATTATGGTCTTGCTAGTGACAACTGAACACAATGGTACCAAACACATTGGCACCTAGACGTCCACCATATACTTGACTATCGGACCGTTGTTCCTTTCCATACATAGCCGATTTTATGGCCACAGTTGTTAGGTTGGCATTTTCGAACTTTGCTACTTCTTGTTCCGCAATATACATATTGCACTCAAAACTTCCATGATCTACGATTCCACCGCGGACTCCTCCAACTCACAATCTTCACTCTACCAAGACTCACAAATGTTTCAAAGTATCTGTCACTGCCTTCCATCCCCACTGACTTTGCTTCCTTCCTAATATACATTAACTATTCTCTTACTAGTGACAACTGAACGCACTAGTACAAAAGAATTGGCACCCAGACGTTCGCCATATACAAATTGACTGCCGAACTGTGACATCATCCCCTCTTTTGTGTTACAGATTATGCATTCAAATGTTGTGAGAGAAAAAAATTGACTATCAGGGCCTCACGTCTTCTGGGGAGACCTTGTCACCATATTTTGGATCCTGGTATTGGCGGGTTCACAAAATCTCCAATTCCTAGACACCATTTCCTATTCCGGCCATCCTCATACTTCTTTCCAAATATGAAACACCAAAGGTTTAATACTAAAACTCTATCATGAAACAACCATAAAGATCGTCATTAATATGGAAAAGTCTCAAGTTCTAACCATCCCTACAGAACTTGTCCAGAAACATGCAAATAAGATATTCCATTACAAATTTCAATATATTAGAAAAAACAAGTCCGGCCCAACGTTTCCCTATTCAATACTTGGACACTTTTTCAATTGTGGGTTCCCAGATTACGACCTCAAAATTGTGTTTCGAATCTCCCGCAACTTGCAAATAGTGACCGGAGTTCCACGATATACAATTTATCCGTTGGAATGCCCCGTCACGAGCCCAGTCATCCACCGTTTGTTTCAATACTTAGCCCTAGGTTGGATGTATCTCCATGGAATTGTACATGTGCTATGTATTGAGTCTTCCCTGCCCTTAACCTGTTTCATACTTAGACATTTTTTCGATTGCGAGTTGGTGGACTGGCGGGCTTAGCATTGTGTTTCCAATGTTCTATGACTAGCAAACAGTACCCGCAATTCCGCGATATACAATTTTTCCATGGGAATACTTCATAATGGCCTCTTCCATGTTACATGTTATGCGGTCAAAACTCCTGAGAAATACAGTTTGACCCTTAGCTAAAAGAAGTTTGGCCCAACGTTTCCCTATTCAATACTTGGACACTTTTTCGATTGTCATTTCTCGGATTGATGGCCTCAAAATTGTGTTTTGAATCTCCTGGGACTTGTAAATAGTGCCCCAAGTTGGCTATATCTCCATTTCATTGTACATGTGTTGTGTATTGAGTCTTCCCTACCCTTTCCCTGTTTCATACCTAGACATTTTTTCCATTGCAGGTTGTTGGATAGGTAGGCTTAGGATTGTGTTTCTAATGTTCCACGACTAGAAAAAAGTACCCGCAATTTCGCAATATACAATTTGTGCACAGGAATGCATCACCACGCCATCTTCCATGTTACATGAATGCCCCATCATGAACGCAATCGTCCACTGTTCGTTTCAATAATTAGCCCCAGGTTGGTTGTATCTTCATTGCAGTGTACATGTGTTTTGTATCGACTCTGCCCTACCCTGCCCTTTTGCCTATTTCATACTTAGACATTTTTTCCATTGTTGGTTGCCAGACTGGCGGGCTCAGGATTGTGTTTCCAATGTTCCACGACTAGAAAACAGTACCTGCAATTCCGCGATATACAATTTGTGCGCAGGAATGCATCACCATGCCCTCTTCCATGTTACATGTTCTGCGGTCAAAACTCCCGAAAAATACAATTTGACCCTGGACACCCCACTTCTGTTGGTTGTATCTTGTATCCCTATTATGAAGCTTCGTCAACTGCTTTCAATAATTAGACATTCCCTGTCACCACCACCTTCCTTCTCTCTGAAAATGCAATTCATAAGCTTTAATGCTAGCACTTCATCGTGCATGAACCTTAAACATGTTATTAATGAGCGAAAGGCTCTCACATACAAATTGACCGCCGCACTCCCATATCATACCCTCTTTCGTGGTACACATTTTTCATTCACAGAGTTCCGTGATATACAATTTGACCTTCGATAAGTCACGTCTCCTAGAGAACCATTGTCACCCTGATTCTGAAGCTCATTTGATAGCTTTCCATATTTGTCGATTTCATGGAATCTCTTTCGCGGTACCTCAGGTTGGCGGGTTCAAGAAATATCCACTTCTTAGTCATTGTTTACTATACCCGACCAAGATTCAGTGGGATATATATTACAAGTTTCAATAGATTGGCGAAAACGAATCCACCCAGTCGTTTCTATATTCCATACTTGAGCCACTTTTTCTACTGTGGGTTCCAGGATTGGCGGCTCACGTTTGCACCTCCATTGTTCCGTGTTTTGCAAATATTACCCACATTTCCATGATTTTCAAATAGACCTCTGAACTATCCTATCATTCCCTCTCCGATACATACAATTTTACCCTCGTGCCCTCACCTCCAACGGTTGTCCCTTGTAACCCTGTTATGAAGCCCGCCCGTCCGCTTTCGATAATTAGATACTCCTTGATTGCTCTTTCCCATCCCCGCGACCTTTGTACTTATTTCTTAATATGTAATTAGTAACCTTTCATGCCAAAAAATCAACATACAGGAACCATCAACATTTTTATTAATGAGCGAAACACTCAAGGAGATCTCCCATTAATACGCATTAAACCAGTATTTGCGCAGATTTATATTGTCCCTTCCGATTGTTCATCTCAAACAAGGGTCCTCACGTTAGCCTGTTCAGGAAATCTCCAATGCTTAATTTCTCATTGTCGTATCCGCCATGTTCGCACTTCTATGCATGCAATTACTAGTCTTTAATGCTAACAACGCATCATGCAACATCCCTCGAAATTGTCATTAATGAGCGAAAGTCTTGAGGAAATATCCCATTCACACGCATTGGACCAAGATTTGTGCAACGTTATATTATCCCTTCCAACTCTTCATTTCAAACATCATCTAGTCCAAACAAATGTTCTTGTAAACTTATGGCAGTAGGTCAACAACAATTTTGTGGAGATACAGTCAATATCTTTGGATATCAAGACTAGAACTTCCAGTGGTCCAGGGCATACTCTTACTATTCATCCCGTTCCACCTAGAACTAAGTGATTTGGACCAGTGGAATCGTTCGTGCAGGCTGCGTCCCTGAGGTTTTTGACTATAAGGAGCTGGTCTCTTGGTGCACCGAAACATATATTTCAAGCCAAAGAATTATTCCATTGCGTGACCATTCTCTTGTTTCTTTGTCACCTCATGTCTTTTGCAAGATGTTAAGATTGTCAGAGCCAACATTGACCTTCAGAGGACAAGACTGCAAATAGTTCCTAGAAAAACATGATAATGGGTTGGACATCTTACCTCAGTTCCTGGAAGACCCGACAACAGTTCTTGAATATATCACAAAGTTGTAGGTATGTTCCTTTAGAAATCCATTCCAAGAAATTGCTTGACTGTTTACAAGAATAACGAGACAGGAATCCTCGGAAAGTGTTTCCTGTATGGTTATTTATATTTTGTACTTCATAGTCAACGAACAATTCATTTTCGATTGGGGCAAGCTAATTTCCATTGAAATCTGTTCCCAACTGTCACGATTTAAAGAATCGAATAAATTTTATATGTCTTCCAACTTGATTTTCATAATAGTGCATTGCTTCCCGTTTCCAAAACTGTCTCTTTCCAAGACAAAAAACTGTGAATTCGACTCAGTAACATTATGGTACCAAGCCCTCTGGAGGCACAAGGCCTCCCATTGTTTATATGAGGTTTTTAATGGTTTTGTCTCAGTTTTCAAAGATTTATTGTTAGGAAAGGATGCTCCCCGGATGTATGGCCAAGCAACCAGTTTTTTGAACAAGAAGGGCACACAAGGGTTTTTTATGTATATTAATGGATTATGCTATCTAATGTGATAACCTTTTATATTATCACCATATGCTTGCTTTTCTTGGTTGTTGAGAACTAGTTGCAGGTATATAGATTTGGGTCAAAGTGCTCAACGGTGGAATTCATTGAACATCTGGATGAGGTAGGCCTCTTTCTTATCTCACTTGCATAAATTTGGTTTATATAGCATGTTTTTGGGATAGAGTTGATTTCTACAGTCATTTTCGTCTGTTGGGGTTTACCCAGGCCATAGAGAGTTTTTACCTCGTAACAAAATTGGCGACCATGCTAGGGATTGGTCTTCTTTCTAATGGTTTGGAGTACTATTCTCCTTACATTGCTCTCATTCGTTTTTGTTTCTTGTTGTATCATTGCTTGACAATTTTTGTTCACTTTGGGTCTGAGTTTTTCTAGTTTTCTCCCTTGCTTGGCCTTGTTTTTGAAACATATACGTGCTTTTTGGTATGACAGTCGCGTACAAACACAGGTTGTCCCTCTTCAATATGCATACATACACTCTGTTTTCCTAAACAGTCGCGTGCATCAACTTTCCTGGCTTGTTTGTTGGGTCTAGTGGTTGTTGGGTGGGATTTGATGTTTGCTGAGTCTTCTTAGGTCTCTGTAGTTCCTGTTGAGTGTCTGTGGGATGACAGGAAACCTATCTAGAGTTGAATTTTTGGGCGGAGTCTTTCTCATCACCTTTTCATTTTGATTGTCCTTGTAGATTGGGCTAGGTGTTCTGCTCCTTGGTATTCTGCTTGAGCTATATCTTTCTATACACAGTAGAATTTATATATCAAGTTGCTTATCAGTCCATGCATTTTCGTTTTTATTATATTGAAAATACAAAAATATTAGGCATTTTTCATTGCTTGGAATTTTGGTCTTTTGAGTCCTTATCATTAGCTTAGTGCATTTAGTGAAAGATTGCATTTTTACTTCAGAATTGCAGAGTTGAAATTGAAAATTGCATTTGTTTTCAGAAGCATATCATTCATTGAAAATTGAAGTTGGGACTTTGCATTATATTCATATTTACTTTTCTTGCATAGTCATAAAATCATGAGTTTCACTACCATACATTTTTGAGTAATCACGACCACTAAAATTAACGCTATAATTTAAAATTGATTAGTCACAATTTTATTTTCTAGGGTGCACAAACTAGCTTAGGATTTAGTGCCTTGGAATAGGATTTTGTGAGTAAACTTCTCCAAGGCAATTAAATCAACATATGTGTCTAAGAAAAGAAGTGGAGAAATCCATTATATAATTGGTAATATTAGAAGGCTTTGCTCACACCGGAGCTAATCATGAGGTCACTTAGGTTGGTTGAAGGGATATCCCTCGATACCTTCTTAGCGTCAGAGATATTTCTAGGGATCTATTCGTATATGGGGATCTTTCTAGTGCCTTTACCTCCGTGAGAGGTGGTACTTTCAAGGTTTCGGGCTTTGTTACCATGCCCATACGATGGACCTGACTTACAACTGCTCACCTTTGCATCGATTATACATTAGTTTCTTAGTTGCTTGACTTAGGTGCCACATAGGTTACTTGCAGGGATTATTCTGCAGGTACCCTCGATCAGATAAGGGTCGGACAACACACAACCTTTATGGAGGATTACCTCTCCGGGGGGATATAAACGACTGGTTGTTAAGCCCACGAGGTCCCTTATAACTGATTTTGATACATCCTATATTTAGTAGGGAGTCTCAGGCCCCTCTTGGGCGAGACATACCTTCTTTAGGGAGGGATGCCACATTCAACCACTTTACCCCGTTTGTGTGCATTTTGGCCATTTGAATTTTGGTGTGCTCTTTGATTACTAGTTGGCCTTAGGATTTATTTTTCATCTTTAGAGTCTTAAGTCATCGTGGAGTCAGACCAGCCTCCCCGCCGGTCCCGTCGCTTGTTACAGTTACCATCGGATTTCGAGTCTTTTCCTTCTAAAATGCGTAGAGTTATTAGGCGTGGTACACACACCTCCATTGTTCAGACTTGTGATTCTACAAGGATGAGTACTGAATCTAATCTTCAGAACACTGGGAACCCTTTGACTCCCACACCCACTATAGTTAATGTCACCCCTTCGAATCCTGCAACCACAATGGTTGTAGTGTCAAAGGAACCTATCATTACTATGGCTCGGCTTATAGTGAATGCTCAATCCCTTACCTCGAACCCTTTTGGGTCTCTTGGTCACTCACTGAGCTATAATGTTTAGTCCATCCCTATGGCCTCTATTCCTTTTTCCTATGGTATGTTGAACTTTACTTCGCAGTTTTCGAACGCCATCCCAACTGCTAGCCCTAATGCTAGCATTGGGCTTGGGGGCACTAGACCTCCTTATACTCCATTTTCATTTGGTGGGTATCAAATCCCTCAAACGACTCCTAATATAGGATGCATTATTGCTTTTAACCACAGGTCTAATCCTCATGCTTCTGGGTGGAAAAACCAACGTGGAAGACAAGCTTCTGCTCAAGTTCCATCCTATACCCCTACCTCCTCGGTGTCGATTCCGACCAATACTTTTGGCATGACTAATCCAAATCTATCCTCCAGATTCCCACCCAGAGGAGGTCAGTTTCACGCTTTGGGAAACCCCCAACCCGGATCCAATCCCGCTGGGGGAAATTTTTGTAACCTCCAACAAAACATTCCTACTGGAATGATTCCCAACCAACCTTTTATGAATCATCCCGGAGGAGGGTCTTACAATCCCGAACAAGACCATGTTGCTTACTAGAACCCTGGATGGGCTGCAGCTCCTCAAACACAATCTTTCTAGGGAGCTTGGGGCCAGATGTCGCAACCCCGTCTCCCTTTTCTGGCCACTCTTAATCTGCTAGACTTGTCTAATTTGATGAACGACCCTATGATTCATGATCCTACATGCCCCCCCTGTCCCCATCAAGCTTCCTTTGGACATCCCAAAATTTGAAAGGTAAGAATGGTGAGGATCTTGGTGATCACGTTACTACCTTTCACCTATGGTGCTCCTCGAATTCCCTTAATGATAATTCTATTCGGTTAATATTATTTCAATGCACCCTCATCGAAGTTTCTATGAAATAGTATATCGAGCTACCTAGGGGGGCATATGGGAACTTTAGTCAGCTGGTGTTTGTCTTCCTTAACCACTTCCAATTGTTGATTCATTATGATGTTGGCCTGGAACTTATGTCGACTTTATGCCAAGACATCACCACTCATATCTCAGATAATATCCAGGAGTGGCGTAGATGGAAGAGATTGATTAAGACCCCCATACCCCTGGCCTTTATTTTAGAATGGTTCCTTAAGTCTTTGCACGATCTTATCTCAAAGGATGTTTCTACATCTGGGGTTACCACTGAGGAAGAAGCGATCTTTAGAGCCCAGTAGGTAGATCTGATATACGCCCAGTCTGGGATGTTATACGACCACCTTCATTTAGACACACCACAGTCAAATTATGACCCTAGAAAAAATCGTATACCTCATGCCGATGACATTGTAGGTACTTCCAATGTAAAGTCCGCAGACTCGGTGACAAGCCATTTGAAAGAGTTGTCTCTAAAACAGTCTGCATAAGGGCCAACTTCGTCTGTGTCTTCCAACCCCACTCAGTGGGTGGATGTACATTCCGTGCAATCGTCGGCCAACCCAAATGGTAACCAACAACCAGACGAGAATAAGAAGAAATGACGTAATAATCATAAGGGTGGGAAAAATAATAATAAACCCAAGGAAAATGGTAATAATGAGAAGACGAATAATAATGTTGGAGAGGGAAAATAAGAAAGACGTAAGGTGAAATTTCTCTATAAGCTTTTCATAAACGATCACTTTACCCATTTATGCCCCAAACGTGCAAAATTTGTGAGGCTATTATCTCTACCGCCCGACGTGCTGACGAATCCCTTTCCACATAACTAGCACATGGCCTCAATCTCCTCAAACGCAAAAAATGCAGTTGGTGGGAGTCAAAACCCATCATTGCAAGACAGTGAACGTTTGTGTATCAATATGGTCGATGCGAAAATTAATGTAGCCACTCAATCTTGAGATTATAGCTCTTCACATGCTATTCCTGGTCTAGAATCTCCTCATCCTCCTCTGGAGATGACTTTACAAATTGAAAAAATAGAGCCACCGCCTTGTATTCCGAAAGGAGTATTCCCATAACTACTCTATTGTTGAGGACCTGGGTCAAACCCCTTGTGCGATGTCGACTTTGGAGGTACTCCAGACGTGTCCTTCATAGAGGAATGCCTTACTATCTGCGCTAGGAGCTCTAGAACCTAGTGGCTCAAAATTTATCAAGTTTGATGTCACAAATGTGAAGCCTCGCTTGCCTTACAATGTGGCATTCCAAATCCATGTGGGGTACTCAAAGTATACCATCAAACGTTCAGTTGTTGATGAGGGTGTTGCTACATGTGTGATGTACCTGATATGTTGGAAATCTCTCTGTTCTCCGACCCTTTCTAAGTCATCAAACATGTTGAATTATTTTGATGGTCATTCCTTCCGTCCTCACGATATTCTTCTTTCCTTTCCGATATAGTTAGGTGGGATTATGGTAGAGGTGGAGGTTGAGGTAGTTGATGCACCTCTTGATTATAAATTGTTACTAGGACGCAGTTGGACCTATGATATGATCGTCGTCGTATCGTCCGTCTTCCATACTCTTTGTTTTCCTCATGAAGGGAATATCATGACGATCGACCAGTTATCCTTTGCATATGCAAGTCCCAATGCACCTGTTGGATCGTCAATCCCTTTGATAAAAAATTCTCAGCCAGCCACTAAGAATATCGGTGTCAGAATGTATTCTTACCTCATGGGTACTTCTGACTTCATGACACCGATTCACCACGTTTACTCCATGTCCAGTAGGCCCGTTTCGACAGGGAGGTCCATTCCTTTCCACACTTCCTATTTTAGTGATCCGTGGACCTTAACTTCCTCAAATTCATATTGTGAAGGTCATTTTCATGCTCGAATGGTCATGCCACTATCGACAACGGAGATTGTGTATCGATTTGTTCTTGACTCTTCCGCCAATCCCGATCCTGTTACCTCGCCGACGGATGAGGAGGATCCCGTTCTTAGGCCCATGTGGGCTACTTCGTTGTCTTGTTCATGTGACTTCCTCAATGAGACATTTACTTCGGACGAAGCCATCATCGAATCCATGAATGGTTCCGAAAAACCTTGGGATGATATGCATCATCGTTCTTATTTTCTCCTGGAGCTTGAAAGAATTGAACAAGATGATTTTCGATCTACTTTGAGTGAGATAGTCATTCACGCCATAGTTCCACTTGATACACACAACATTTATGACGAAGGAAATATGGCGAGTATTTCTTCTACCATCACGATCGATATCTCTTGTACCCCTGGCAAGGTTGAAAACTTAAATATCGGTGTGGACTGTTCGCCAAAAGAAATCTTGATCTACACTGAACTCTTCAAAGAATTATGAAATGTATTTTCTTGTTCATATGAAGAGATGCCCGGGATCGACTCTCATATTTTCGAGCATGAGATTAGAACTTATCCAAATGATAAACATGCTCGACAACATCTTAGAGTTGTAAATCCCCGGAAGGCCCCTACTAATAAGGAAGAGGTGGAGAAGCTACTTAATGTCAGATTCATCTACCCGGTTCCCTTGAATGAATGGGTTTCCAATCCCGTTCTTATGAATAATAAGCAAGGAACTATCTATGTGTGTATGGACTTTCATGACCCGAACAAGGTTTTTCCTAAAGATAACTTCCCCACACCTTTCATCGATCAGATTCTCGACGAGTGTGCAGGAAGCAAAGTATTTTCTTATATGGACAGATTTTCAGGGTATAACCAAATTCAAATTAAATATGAGGATCAAGACAAGACGACATTTATTTGTCCTTGGGGTAATTTCGCATACTGGAAAATTCCTTTCGGCCTTAAAAATGCCGGAGCAACCTTCCAACGTGCTATGACCTTCGCTTTTCACGATATTAAGAATATAGTCGAATCTTACCTAGACGATATTTCTGCTCACTCTCACAAGAGAGCGGATCACTCTATGCACCTTCGTCTTGTTTTTGAAAGATTTTGTTACTATAAAATCCGGTTAAACCCTCATAAGTACATCTTTTGCGTTAGGTCTGGTCGTCTTCTGGCATTTCTAGTTTTTGAGATTGGGATCATGGTATATCCGTTAAGGTTGAGGCAATACTTCGATTGCCTCCCCCGTGCACTATTAGACAACTTCAGGGTTTACAAGGGAAAGATAACATTCTACGTCGGTTTATAGTGAATTATGCTAATATCACTAAGGGCTTCATACATCTTTTGAATAAGGACACCCCTTTTATCTGGGATGAGAAAGCCTAGGATTCCTTCGATGCTTTGAATAAAGCCTTGGTATCGACGCCTCTACTGAAGTCTCCTAACTATAGTAGGGATTACTTGCTTTATATCGTCGTGTCTGAGGAGACAATTGGTATGGTTTTGGTTCAGGAGGATGATGAGCTACGCGAGCACATCATCTACTATCTTAGTCGAAACTTAGTCGATCCTGAGCTTAATTAATCTCACATTGAAAATCTATCTTTGGCTGTCGTTCAAGAAGTCCAATGTTTACGTCAGTATATATTGCTTTGAAAGACTATTATGGTTACCAATGTCAATCCATTTCAATACGTCCTTACCATGCGTATCATAGGGGGAAAATATAATAAATGGATTGTCATTTTACAAGATTTTGATCTCGATTTCGCTTCTACGAAGTCCAAGAAATCACTAGTCTTCGCGAAGTTAATATCCAACTTCCCACGATTAGATGAGGATGTTATCCATGTTGATTCATTTGCGGATGAACACATTTTTCTTGTCTCGTCATCCGATCCTTCATATGGAGACATTGTTCTCTATCTTCAAACCTTGAAGTTCCCTCAGCATCTCTCGCAAGATGATCAACGATGTATAAGATACCAAGCTAAGAAATATACTATCATCGGTGACACTTTGTATCGCCGAGGAATAGAAAATATCTTGCGTCGTTGTTTAACTCACAGAGAAGCCGAGTCAGTCCTGAACGATTGCCACAGTGGGGCTTGTGGTGGTCATCTATCTGGGCTTGCGACAACCCAAAAAAAATTGCGAGCCAGTTATTTCTGGCCTACTATCTTTAAAGATTGTATTGAAGAGGTTAAGAAGTGTCACCCTTGCTAGGTTTTCACTCGGAAAATGCGCTCGCACCCAGCCCTTCTTCACCTAGTCATTATCGTCGGTCCATTCAGCAAGTGGGGGGTGAACTTCGTGGATTGCAACCCAACTTCGGTTGGGGGGAATCAACACATTATTGTGACCATCGAATACTTTACTAAGTGGGTCGAGGCCATGCCTACAGTGAAATCCGATGGGAAGACTGCAATATTCTTCGTATTCAATCAAATTATCGCCCGGTTCGGTATCTCGAGTGAGATTGTCACTGATCATGGTAGTCACTTTCAGAACTAAATGATGGAAGAACTAGCATCTAAGTTGGGGTTTAGACATGGTCATTCTTATCCTTATTACCCCCAGGAAAATGGACAAGTAGAGGTTGTCAACAAGCCTCTCAAAACCATTTTGCAAAACAATGTCAGCCATAGTAAGTCTGACTTGCACATTATGTTATATCCCGCACTCTGGGCATACCGAACCTCGGTCAAGATTGCCATCGGATTTCCCCCTTTTTAGTTAGTATACGGTTTGGAGTTGATTTTACCTATTGAATTTGAAATCACTTCTCTCAAGTTGGCAGTCATGCTCCTACCCAACACTTCGGATCTCGAGCGACACCTTGTACACCTAGAGAGTCTTGACAAGCAGCATTGAGATGACTATATAACTATCGAGGCAAAGAAAATATGTGTCAAGGTCCAGTATGATAAGTCTTTTTGTCCTCGGTTGTACGCTGAAGGTGACTTGGTCCTCTTGTATTATCAAGCCAAAGAACCACTGGGAGCAGGCAAGTTTAAACCCATGTGGCATAGTCCTTACATCGTGCGACATGTCTTAGAAAAATGAGCCTAAGAGTTAGAGGATTATGAAGGGAATATGTTGGCCGAGCCCATAAATGCGCTCTACTTGAAAATATATTACGCTTGAGCCCCAAGATCGGGCATAACTCTTTGTATACTAATGTAATTTAGTGTATATATATATATATTTTCCCTTTCTTTTCGTCTTCAGCTTGCTTATCGAGTCAACCATGCCAGGGCTGGATCGTGAGGTCCTCTTGGAATAATCTTGACTCTAGGTCCCAAACCTGGAACTCGCTCGAAGAAAAAATTGTATAATATAGAGGCAAACCCAAAATTCCTCTTACTCCACTGTTTTCACTCTGTCAACTGGCTCTTCATATTTTTTAGTAGTGAGGTACACCAGTCATATACTGTGGGTCTCAAGCACTGTACTGCATAAAACATAAGCGGCCTCGATGCCTGGTGCAATGAGGCCAAACCTATGATCCTAGTCAACACGAGGACAACAATCTTCAGACTGATATTTTTTATCGCCCGGATAGGGAGTTGACTCCCGACCTTTGCAGTCGCTTCTACACAATGGACGTCTATGTACTCCTCTATTTTCATTCCACTCCTTGCTCCCCGTGATTTGAGGTTTACAACCTCTCCCCAACATGATAATCCAGTCAAAAAGTAGATATCCTCTACTTCAATCCTCAATGGTTGTCCATCGAGGTTGAAACTTTCACTCTCAGGGTCCCAATAACCCACAAGCATCTCAAGCAACCTCACCTGTGCCCTCATTTCTTTGAGTGCCCAAAATTTATATAAGCCACACCTCTTCAAGGAAATTTGGGCCCCTGGATCTCGATCCACAACAGCATTGACCTTCTCGTGCTCTCTTTCCCTCCATTCAAGAACCATCCTGCCAGAGGAAAGTCAAAATTTGAGTTAGCAACCTTATAAATCATTGATTACGTGCTTGTATGTGAGCTTCTTCACTTACAGTCGTGTATAGGGATCGATATACACGCCTTGGGTTTACACATGCGTGTATAACCCATCATATATGCGACCCGATAAGAGACAGCCCGTGTACATCGAATTACACAATTTACGCCCTAAATTACTCAAAATTTGAAAGCTAATTTAAAAATTTAATCCACTGGAAATGAAGAGAAGGGGAAGAGGATTTCCCTGGTCCAGATGGTTTCTGATTCCGTCGCCTGACGCTCCCGCAATCAACAGTTGAACCAAAATACCATTGGAGGTATTTTGGTCCAATTTTCACTATTTGGGTAAGAAGTCAAAATGACATAGTAATTTTTGGTTTTGTTACTATTTATAAACAATTTTTACCTACTTTCTATAGTTTTGAGTCATTTTTTCACCTAATGGACTAATACGAAGGTGGATTGAGTTGGTTTTTGTAGTTTTCACCAGGGATTCTTATGGATTTCAACGTTATGTTGGTTGTTCGTCACCACGGGAAGGTATTTTCATTACCCAACATATAGGGTAGGTATCCATTCCATCATGTATTTTTGCATTGTCCTATAACTGTCATTTTTTATGCCTCAAGTATGAACCCATTTGTTGCGACACAGAGCATTCCATCTACTATAAGTAGTGTCGTTATCAAGTGGTAGAGACTTACCGAACATGGGTGCCCTAGTTAGATTCTCTGCTTCATTTAGTGCCCATGCAGAGATTTTTTCCATAGGACCAGGAATCCCTCATATCTAGTACATGATTTTATGATGAGCCTCATTTCTCACTCATCAACACGCTACCTTATACCCCGAGGAATCCCAACCGAGTTTAATTTAAGCTCTTTTACAACTCGTCTTCAAAAAGAGAAAAGATTGTCGAGTGAACTTGTCTCTTTCACACTCATAAATTGGATTTAAAAGGACATCTATTTGGCACAATTTTATCCTTTTTTCACACCAAGTAGACTAAAAGTCATAAAAAATGACATTTTTTGGCATTAAGTTGTGATTGCATCCCATGCCCTTTCTTACAGTATTGAGCTTTTAGCCAGTTCTCACTTTGCGTTATAAACCGTTTACCTCAACAGTTTTTGCATCCTCAACCAAGTAGAGCTTCATTTATATCCTTCACAATTTGGCACCCTATACCCTGAAGGGAACATTCCCCAGAGTGTCCATCTCCCGCATGCATCTCCTTGCATTGAGCATAGGTATGTTCCACTGATGGAATTAGTTTTGCTTACTTGCGACACTCATTTCCTCCTCTGTATCATAGCATTCATTTGTCTATGAAAAAAAAAAAAATACAGGTGGGAAGGGAATATTATCTTAAATTGACAACAGTCATATCGCCTTTGAATATAACACAAAGTTATTGAATCCATTCGTCACCATAATTTTAGTATTTTAAATCTATTCAAATATATTTAAAATAATCATAAATTAATTCACATTTAAAATTTATTAATATATTTTAAATAACCATTTAAACAAAGCAAATGCAAACATATTTTAATCATTTGAATATCTCATACAAAATTGGCCTCACAAAAATTTGGTCACACAAATATCAAGAGATCGTGTGAAAACAATAATACAAGATTTCAAAATTCATATCAAATAAAACTTAAATTCAGAGTAACCCAGGAGAGCAAAAAAAATGTTATATAAAGGAGAGGGAGTGCTAATTTGACCATAAAATATGCAGACTTTTAACCAAAGTTTTAAAAAACATTGATTTAAATTAAATTTTCAATATCATTTATCTAGAATTTTGTTGGCCAAAGAGTTTGATGTCTTATTACATGCTTCGCTCCTCCCAATATGTTTGTAATAAATATAATTAATAGTTTTAGGTAAACAACAACGAAATCGTTGGTAATATCGTTGTGCATTAAACTTGCATTTAATTTCTCCTTCCATCTCTTGCTAGTCGCTGCATCCATTTCTCTTACCATCTCCTGCCAGCCGTTTCATCCATGAGTTAAACTACTTCTCCTTCCGGTGCATTTGCCATGCACATGCTCTGCCACCTGCGCTTGCCATGTACCATCTGTGTTTTCCATGGATGGAACCATAAGCTACTCTGCATGGACATAAATCAGTTTGTTGAACTATAGTATCCCTTCCTATACACACTCGGGAACATATATTTTGGTCATGCGTTCCATTTACCTTACCGAGCACCAACAAAAACACAACATCTGCCAAGATGAACTTCTGAGATATTAAAGGTGTAGCTCCAACTTTGAATTCATGGGAGTTTCTCAAGCCAGATATCTAGTAGGCATCCCACCAAAGTCGCTCAATCATTTAGCAGAGCAAGAGGAAGAATTTTCTACTTGATACTGCGCTTTTACACAAATGACCAACCCTGCATCACAGAATACTTGTAAGAATTTGTAAACAGTAAGGCATGGCATTATGGGTCTTACCTGAGCAGGGTATAACCTGACTTCTTTCACCATGGAGTCATGTTAGAGGTGTGGCTGAAATCCAACAACAGCAGGAAGATGGAGAGGCAGTGTCATTGTGTTAGTTTTATGGGACAAGTGGTGGATGAAGAAGTTGGTTTCCTATTCTACGTCTATTTTACTAGCACTAAGATTGATGCCTTGGGAGAGAGCACTTTCAAGCATTTCCACAACTGCAGAATCCCTACACTCCATCCAAAAGACTGTGCGGTATATCGTGGTTAACAAGATGCATGAACACGACATATAGTAAGAAGTGATAATTTGGTATATAAAATCAATGACTCAGCATTAGTATTCATATATAATAATTAGCACAGCTGCAAAATAACTGTTGGTGAACATCGAAAGGTTGAGAAAATGAAATGAATCTTTAAAAAAATATATTAAATTTTATTATCTATTAACAAATAAACTGTTGGGCTTCATTTATCTGGTGTTAATATTTTAATTTCTGTTAATCACTTACGTGGCAATCACTTAGCTATCAAAGTAATTTTTAAATATGATTAGGTAAATGTAAAAAAGTAAACACATAAACTGATGTCTTTATAATAGCTAGGAAGTTAATGATTGAAATCACAGCCTGTCCATAGAAAACTTATTAAGCACTAAACCCCTATTAAATCTGCCCATTGTCAATAGGTGTACCCCTTTCGACGTAATTATAGAATATAAATAGATTAAGAAGTTGGTGGACCCAAAAGAAACCCCATTCTTAGCAGACTTTGTGTATCTGGTCCATCATCATCTTGCTCTCTTCTCCATCCATCTCCCTCATCTGACAACCTCTTTTTATTGATAATAGTTACTTTCATATTTGTATTTAAAGGAAAATTCAAACAAAAATGTTAAAAATAAGTAATCAGGAGATATTGTGTTTAGGGTTTATATATATATAAATAACAAGCATGTATAGAAATATTGCATCTTTCTTTTATGATTGCTTCTATAGTTTTATGATTTCTTCTATAGAGAACGATAGGCAATAGATGTACAATGAGACACACTCAAACATTGCATTCCTAATATATATTTCTAGTACCATGTCTATCTCCACTTGCATGATTTCAGCATTCCACTATGGGCCAGTCTTTTATTTTCCAAATAATCAATGATGGTTATACTTTTGTGTTTAAAAAACAGTTTTAAAACTCTTTTTTCCTTTTCTCAAATGTCACATTATTTCTTGTATGTTGAAATTTTTTCATTCTCGTAAATGCCATGACACATTCTGAGTGCTCATGAGTGCTTGAATACTTTCGAAACACTTCAAGACTGTAGATATGATCTGTCTTGCTAATTTGTTTTGTATCAAAGTAGTGAATCCATCTGAGGAGAGATTTTAGCTGAGGGATGCCAAAACTGAATCCATATTCACATGGAATGTTGTGGTATTAACATACATATAGGTATGTTCATCAGTGCACCTTTCGCCCTGTAGGAAATCTGGGGATTGTCGGTTTCCATATATACTACTATCATGATGATCGCTGCCATAATGCCTAAAAAGGACAAGCGGACACTGAATTCCACCATAAGTATAGGCAATAACACCAATGACTTCAATAGTTTTCATGTCGTATGATGCCTTTGGCGTAATCTAAATAATTAACTAGAAATATTTTTTGTTACAGTTAAAATAAAGGTAATGCATGAGACTTCCTTACACTTAGTTATTATTTCTCAGTTATTATTTCTCATTTTCAAGACTATATGTAATTTCTCATTTACATCTTCCACTTATCTTGTGTCTCTCGCATTATAATTCTTCCCGTAGCTATAACTGCTTGAGAATGTGTGTGAATGATGTCTAGAGAGGTTTCAAATATCTCTGGATCTCATAAAGGATTGTTAAAGCTTGCTCAAGAAATCTAGGAGGTGATTAGGGTTCTTTTTGTTATATCATGCCTAGGAGGAAATAAGGGGTCCTTTGGCGAGAATGCATGGAGATCAAAAGGGCTATAGAATCACGTATAAGAGAAAAATTAATTGGTTGTGAGTAATGTTTTGATACCAATTGATATGATTGCGAGGATGAAAATATGATGCATTTCAGAAAATGAATTCATAAATGCAAAATCCAGTGAATCAATCAACACAAGAAAGTGCCTACAACAGTAGGCTAAGAGTTCTACACTTGTTTTCCATTATGAAGTATTTATAGTTTTTATGAGAGAATATAATGATCAAATATGAGCATATCTCTACATGCTAAATCAACAATTAATATAATTTATAACAAAATAATGGACATTCATTAATCGTTTACAATAGAATAATAAATCTTCTCAATTATTGGTAGTTATGTGTTCTTAGGATGAACATTATATTCTAAGCCATTAGGAGCACCTTCAATGGATGTGTCCTATAAAAATTTTACAATATTTCTTATGAAAGTATCCTATCAAGTAATAGAACCACAAACCTCCCCAATTACATGATCAGATTTAAGTCTCCTCAACAAATTAAGTCATGTTCACAAACATAGAGTGTCCAAGTAATTTATTCTAGTACTCCTTCCCACTTGTGTTAGGCCCATAGATATTGAGAATGGGGATATCTATATATAAATATTTTGAGTACAATGAGTTTAAATATTTAGAATGTTTAAAAATGAATTTTGGGTTCCATCCCATTACTAAACACCCCCACCTATTTAAATTTTAAGAGGAAAGAAAGTGGCAACTATGAAATTTTTTTATAGCTTGGATACATACAATAGATTATGATCTAAACATTTTTTATTAAAAATGTAAAATAACTCCCGTAATCGTTTGTTTTTTTATTTTCATGTACCTTCATGTTCACATCTTCCCTTTGTAGTTGCAAAGAGGATTTCCTTCCCATAATTGTTTTCTATTTTATTGGGTCATGGATGTTGAATCCTTCTTTATTTTTCCTTTCAAACATAATAGATAACTTCATGTAAAGCTCAAGGTCTCTCTATCCTTGAACAAATATAAATTTCCCATGCTTCCTTTCTCTCGAGATATTTCTTCCAACCATATAGTTTCATCTCCTCCTCCAATATTGAAAACCAATAAAGAGCTTAATGTCATCTCCTCCTCATGCTTTTGTACATTGTCTTCTTAGTGATTTTGTCTATACAAACCATTTCCTCATGCTTTTCTACATTGTCTTCTTCTTGATATTGTCTATACAAACCATTTCCTCATGCTTTTCTACATTGTCTTCTTCTTGATATTCTCTATATAAACCATTCATAAGTTAAAATTGATTTTGATAGACGTTGGGATTTTATGATCCACATACTATTGGATTTTATTGACAACATATTAATCAACCAGCCTATCTACGGCCTAATGATAGTATTCTAATATAAGGTAAAAAACAATTTGACCTTATATTTCAAAAATCCACTGAAATTAACTTCAATTGGATTACCGTGCAATCCATATGGTTAAGCATTGAAAACAAAACAATGATAAATGCAGCTGGCAATGCCCATTTCATTGAAAAATCACAGTGATAAATGCAACTGTAAATGTGTATTTCATTGAAAAATCAATGACATAATAATAAATGCAATGTAGTTGTGTTTGCCATTTAACCATACTTGGAAATGATTTTGTCACTTAGCCATACCTACATAACGAAAGGTATATGCTACCATGTATCCTTTTCTTTGACATGAATTGTTTTTACATAGACATGAATTGTTTTTACATAACAACAGGTATATGCTACCATCATACTTTTCTTTTACATGAATTGTTTTTTTCTTCTTCTTGTGCATCAACTTGAAAATGTAAACTTTCAATTCAAGAACAAAGAACCATGAAATTCCATTAAATTTGAAACTTTAAGAGCAAAGAACCATGAAATTCCATTAAATTTGAAACTTTAAGGTGAATTTCGTCATGAATTCGACGTCAACAGTCATCTATTGTAGTCTGTAAGTCGTAAGTGTTTCTTCAATCGGCACACATCACACGTCTTTGAGATATTTTTTCAAATAACTTAAAGTCTATGATCGATATTAAATCTTGTGACAATTATTGGAAAGACGCTATTTTTCGGAGATTATGATTTCAGAAAAAATCTTGAAGAGTTTCAGAATTTAGAGCTTAAAACATCTACTGTGATCTTACGAATTTGAATTGGCTCTCAATGAGATGAATTCTCATTTTTCAGTTTTCTTTTTTCGTTTATTCCGCGACAGGTCGAAAAGACACACTTTTCTCTATCTTTAATAGAGAAAAAACTTGAAAATCCATTAAATTTGACTCTTTAACCTAAATTTTCCATGAAAGTTGATGTCAAGAATCATCCATTCTAGATTGAAAGTCGTAAGCATTTCGAACCATTTTCCTCAATAAGAATTCGACGCTATAATTTTGAAAGTTATGGTTTAAAAAATGGACTTCTTTAAGACTCAAGAGTGTCTAACGATTCATAATTTGATGCATATCATGTTATAAAATAGGTTGTTTGAATCTGCTGACTTCGTTTTTCAATTTTCTATCTGGATTTTCTATATGTATTTTTATTGGGAATTTCTAGACTAAGTTATTTACTTGGAGCCCATAATTGTTGATCAACTCACAACATAGCTTGCATACTGTCAGGGTAATTTGGTTACTAAAGCCTCAATATTTCCTTTGGGCATGAAGGCAGACTACGTACACTCTAGGGGACTCAATCTTGGAAGATATTCTGATGCTAGGTCAGTTTACAATGTTAGATCAATCGAAACCATCCTTTATAGAATCAAAAATATTATTTTTTCTGGTTTTACTTGTGCATTCAGATTATTTTGTGTTTGGTATATTTTTCCATATCCAATACATATAGTAAAACCATGCCAAGTCCCCTTGGACACGAAGAGCAAGATGCTAGAATGTTAGCTTCATGGCTAACCTCCAGTCAATACATTTAGTTTATTTTGTGTTTGGTCTATTTTTCTAGATCCAATACATGTAGTAAAACCATGTCAGGTTCCCTTGGACACGAGGAGCAAGATGATAGAACGTTTGCTTCATGGGTAACCTCTAGTTAATACATTTTCTCATCTTTTTGATAGATTTGTTGAAGCCTGCCATCATTGCAATACTAAAAAAATGGTTGGCTATTCTGTGGACGAATGTTCAGGGTATAGACTATTTAAAATATGGTAACTTCTTTAATGGTGGCGCAAGTTCTTAGGATAGGTACCTAAGATTTGTACTATGTTTGATAAATGAGATTTCCATACATGGGTTTTAAGACTTCTATCTAGTATCAGTATTGAACTTGTCTGTAAAAATACACAAGTACGCAAAAATGAGTGAAGCTCTTAGAAAGGTAGGCGGCCTGATACTCTATTCAATGTGTGAATGATAAGAGGCATTTGTAAACTGTAATATGTGTATTTAATCAAAGAAGCATGGTCACCCAAAAGCTTGGTTTCTTGTATTTTAATTCTACAGGGTTAATCTTGCAACTTGAACACCCAAAATAGAAAATAGTTAGATAACTACAGGAGGCATTGAAGACAAATGGGAAAGGTAATAAACAACATAGTTTTTTTTCAAATGTTTGAAATTGAACAATATACATTCTTGTGTATATTATATAATTTCCCTTTATAATATTTTGACTTTAAATTGTTATGCAAGGCTTAGTGGATGGAATGGTAAATTGAAAACTCCTTTGATATCATGTAAATGGTCATAATGTTGCTGCTAATATTTCTATAAGGAATTCCAATCTGATCTAATTCCAATTTGCACTTTGTATTTGGAATTAGATCAAAATCCTGACATATTGGAGTTTGGAAACGATAATATAAACATTGAGGAATATCGGTCACACTTCAATATAATTTCCCTTATATTATATAATTTCCCTTTATAATATTTTGACTTTAAATTGTTATGCAAGGCTTAGTGGATGGAATGGTAAATTGAAAACTCCTTTGATATCATGTAAATGGTCATAATGTTGCTGCTAATATTTCTATAAGGAATTCCAATCTGATCTAATTCCAATTTGCACTTTGTATTTGGAATTAGATCAAAATCCTGACATATTGGAGTTTGGAAACGATAATATAAACATTGAGGAATATCGGTCACACTTCAACATATGGGCTTTAAAGAAGGTACAAACAAGGGTGTAAAATATCTTGTTAGAAACTTAATATACAATTCAGAAATTAGCAATGTATTATTATATAGCTCCGTGATAATAGTTGAGCCCAAAACAAGAATAAAAGAAAACAAATAGAAGGGGAAAAATAACATAGTAGAACAGGGTAACACAAAGGAAACATAACAGATTGATGGAGAATAAATGAATTCACGTCTTTCTATATCCTACTTACAAGTTATAATTTGACTATGTATTTTTTTAAATATGTACTTTCATTGTCTCATGTTGAATGATAATCAAATCTAATATCCTGCAGGCACCCCTCTTGACTAGATGTGATATAATGTTTACAACCCCACAAACTATAGAGATTTTAAGTAACAAAGAAGTTATTTATGTTGAAACCAAGGTTATTTTTATAAAATTGAAAGATGCCATAATCTTATGCACAACCAACATGGAATGCATGAGGTTTTCATAAAGAAATATTATAGTTGAAATGATATGAAATTATTCCCAGCCTCAGCAGAATAAATAATAAAGGGCAATGCTTAACTAGCAGTGTTCATTTCTTACAAGGTGTGAAGGATGATGCTCATATTTTATTTCATGTAAGTAAAATATCATAATTACTAGATTATGATAATGGATACTTGGTCAAAGATTTTGATTTAGAATTTTGGTTAAATATATTTGTAATTAGTAGGAAGTTTTCTGCATTTTTCATGTATTTAATAATTATTTGAAATCAACTGTTCACACTTTTGATATCAAATTCAATTTTGAAAACTATTAAGATTTCGATAACTCAGAAAAATAGTTAAGATTTCAACCATGGACAATATTGAGTCTGTTAAGATTTCTACCAGGGATAATATTGAACTCTAATATCTCATTCTGCTACTCTTAGGATTTATACAAGGGACAATGGAGTAGTCTATCTATTATATTATTTTGATCTTTTTGGGTAATTATCACTAGAATATAAGTAGTTTTGAATGCACATATGGATCCAACACCCTGAAAAACCTTTAATCCACTGCAATTTCAACAACTAATATATGCAATTTCATTCATTCTTTCAAATTTCACATAAGAAAATAAGAAAATACATTTATTTTGTTCCTACAATATGTTCTTTTGTTCTGTAAATGTGTTTCATGTATTCCATTGGCTTTTCCATTTTAAAACTTCGGCGGTAGGGACTAAGTTGCCATGCACGACTTGTTGAAATGAAAATGGAGATGGAGAATCATGCAGTGAGACAATATTTTTTATACATTTTTTTGTCTAAAAACACTTGTTGAAATAAAAATGGAGATGGATCATGGACATTTTTTTGTCTAAAAACACTTGTTGAAATAAAAATGGAGATGGATCATGGATGCACTAGAAGACAATACTTTTTAGACATGTTTTTGTCTAAAAATTAATGTCATTAAAATTTGATGTATGTCAAACAATTTTTCTCATTAAGACAACAACATTTCAAACTAATCATGCCATTAAGATAATAACAATACACATGAATGGTCTTTTCAAGACAATAATTACTAAGCTTATAATTTCAGAGACTACCATCTTGAACAAATCATCTCTCTTTAAGTTGTATTGGTTCAAACAAATCATCTCACTTTTATGATAATGTCTCAAACATGTTTCATTAAAACAATATCAATCTATACAAAAATTATAATAACATTGTACAACAAATGTAGCAAGAAAAACTTTAGGTTGTGGTGCTTATATAGCCCCAATTACATAGGACTTTCATGTAAGTACATTTTCATGGATTATTATACACAATAACTTGATGCCATCTTTTTATGTATGACATTGGGGTGTAATATCTAGTGCTAATGTTTGTTCCCCTATTAGAATATTACCAATTTATAATGAATACAAATAGCATTAACTTGGTCAGTACTCCCACCGCACTCTTGGAAAGTTTGTTTCCATTGAGAGTTTCACGTTGCCATCACTTCTCTGGAATTCACTGCAATATTATTATTCCCCTCACTATTTCCAGTGGACAGATAATATCAAACAAGCAGATTGTCTCTACTCCTGGCAGCCTTAACTATAACATTTCTGGTTTCCAAAATCTCCAAATTCACCACCATGTGCCGAATTTGCTTTCCACCCATTCCATTCGCGCTTGAAACCAATTTTGTGTCTCAACTACAAAAGCTTCACGAAGAAAATTTCAGTAATATCAGTCAACACAAAAATGCCTTGAACTTTTCCGCATGAAAGTATACGAGCATGTATATACATATATCAGGAAATGATCTGATTTTATCTTTATGATTTCAAGGGTGCAGTGAGGTACAGTCCAGATCATATGAATAATATGAATTCAATCCAACTGAAAATCTGATTTGATTGAAATAATCTATTCGGTTCTTGTTAGTGAGTGGAGTAGGTGTCTCGCAGACTCGGAGGAGCGGTCATACTTTGTGGGATGCGAGATATTTGGCATCTTTGTGGGACTTGAGACGATGAGCTAAATGTTCTACCATTTGTTTTTTTTAAGGAATTTGGTTAAAATAGTCTTTTTATTTTTTGGATTTTTTTAAAGAAATTCTGCCAGGTAAATTTGGACAAAATCGTTTTTTTTTTTTAAAATTGCATTTTTAAATATATAAATAGATTCAACATGCTGAAAAATCTGTGTATAATCAAATATATAAACTTAACCACTCAAATCTACAAATTCAACCATTCATCACTAAATACTAAACTTTTACTAAATCCAAACAACTTCAATGTTGGTTTATTCAATCGTGGCGACCTTCCATCTCCCACATAACTAATGCACAAGGCGGCCCCCCAAAGGGATTGGGGTTTCAAATCCTTGGGATGACCAGCTGATATATAAGTGTTTACCTAAGCCGCCGCACCATCACTGTTTGTGCTGGGGCTCGGCTCCCGGACCGTACGTGTGCTGCCTCATACGGCTCTTCCTAAGACCCAATTTGTGTGTGTCGGTTCATAATTTGTTACGGCAACTATGATCTATAGTGACAGAATGGAGGTGAAAGAAACACCTTTGAATCCCCGCTGCAAGGATCGTCTTCTGAAATTTGGCTGAACAAAAGTATCAAGAGGTAAGGAAACTCGTTTTGGCGCTGATGCATCTCTGGGAAACTTCCCTGGAGAAACAAGTGAGAGGATTTTTCATCGATTTTTTCGGTCTAGAACTAAGTCCTTTAGCCTCTTCAGAACTAGATAATTTGCGATGGTATTTGACTCTAGTTTCTTTGTGTTGTATTTATACCCATGTACAGTTTTGAATGGACTGTAGTGTATTTACAATAAACAAACTAGAAATTTGGGGACTCGCCGGAAGAATGATTTTCCCGATAGGAAAGAAGAGGAGTGTTCTAGAATTGATAGCTATATTTACTGTAGAAATGTATTTTCATAATCAGGGATTCGCATGGACCTATCATTTCAATGTCTTCTTAGATAAGAATCCATCCGCGTCATGGTTTATCAAACTTTGGCTTCAGGGGAGGAAGAGGCAGTAAATTATTAGGTCATCTGTATTTCATATTTTATTTATCTACATTACAAATTTCATATTTTATTTCTCTACATTACTTTTTTTACATTTTTTTATAATGCGTTTCAAAGGTTTTTAACCAATCCTTTAAAGCATACTTTTAACCAATCTTGCCCGTGTTCTCTTCTCTGTCAATAAACTATATAGCTTTCAAGTCATTAAAGCATCTCCCGTGTCTGCCATCAAGTCATCTGACTTTGCCATCAAGTCATATGACTTTTTTAACAAGGGAAGCATGCTGCTATGTACTGCTTCTGAAATTAATCCAAAGTCACATAGTTAAAATCACAATTTTCCATCAAATTGTAAATTCCAATCACCAAATTTTGATTGATGTATTGCCTTCGAAATTAATCCAAAATTACATAGTTAAAATCACAATTTTCAATCAAATTGTAAATTCCAACCACCAAATTTTGATTTTGATTAAATGAGGAAGAAAAAAAATATATATAATGAACCGGTATCCCACGCTACAAAAATTAATCCAGGGGGAAAGGTTGTTGATCAAATTCTGTGATTTGACAACATTGATGAAGAGCGGGGACAATGTGATGTGTATTAGATGTGGATTGCAACATATAAATTCAATATGCCACACATCATATTAAACTTATCTCCATTATCTAAATGCTTGAATATTTTTGTTATTTTGGAAAAAATATATATCCATCTCCATTATTGTTTAAATGGGTGCATTCCAGCATAAATAAAATAGAATAATTAATTATTTTAAAGATGGAAGAGGGGTTCCATTAAGGATAATGATGATGATTAATGGATTAAGATAATTAGGGTTGTAAAACATCAATTTATTGACCAATGAGGAGTTAAAAAAATACTATTTTTATTATATTAAAAAAACAGTGTTTTTTACTTGTTATGTTGAACACTAAAACTGATATAATTTTTTCAAGTCAACACAAAACTAATATGAAAATCAATGCTAACTCATTGCTATATACTACCTATATACTAACTTCAGCAGTACAATAAGACTGATATTTTTTTTTGTAAATAAGTAGTAAATATTATATTAAGGGCCTGCTGAGCAGAAAAAGTGTCAAAGACAGCAATGTACGGGCTGCAGTTACTGGACTGCCCCAACAGAGGGGAAACTAGTCCAGCCAACCCCCAATTCACAAGTCTAAAAAGGTCACTGGTCCAGTAAAGAAACAATGTTCAGACTGTCTGTCATCTATACTATAAGCCTAAGAAACTTGACAAACAACACTAGATAGCTAGACACCTGGCTCATAGCCTATCCACGCGGCTCAGAGGTCTTATGTCCATAGTTCTTCTTCGATGAACGCCGGCTGGTCGTCCCAACGCTTTTCCTTTCTTTCGCCTCGCCCAGTGTCCTCAGCTTGGCCTCGTCGTTCCGCTTCCTCCTGCGTTGCCTCGGTTGGTCGTTGCGCTCCTTCCCTTCTTGCACTCGAAACCGTAGCAGGTACCTCCCTTGGAGCAGAGACAACCTGGTCCGAGGATAGCTCCATGTGCATGGTCGAGAGGATGTGGAGGAAAGTCGCGGTGTTTTCTTCTATAGCCTGCAGTCGATACTTGAGGTCCGCCACCTCCTTCTTGAGCTCAAAAACTAAATCAAACAAGATGCCCAAACGATCCCTGAAGTGCTCGTAGTCGAGGTGGTCCGTGGGGTGGAGGCACGGTCGTTTAGATGCGCTGTGCACCTGTGGTGCACTACCCAAACTGCTCAAAGGTCCAGGGAAAGACATTGTTGCTATGAATTGCATTCGGGGGTCCTGTGGCCGGCTCAGAATCGGGCTCGACCTTCGCGGAATAGTGGCCATGGAATGAGGAAGCCGAGACTGTGGAGGTGACTGGGCGACCGTGGAGTGAGGGGGCAAAGACTGCGAGGGAGGCGGAGTGGTGGCCATGGACGAGGTTTGAGGACGGGAGGATGAGCAGGTCGACGGTGAGACTGAAGGCGAGACCAGGGGTCGACGGGGCTTCCAGGGGGAGCCCCTCTTCGGCCTCCCTCGAAGTCGTTCTTTCATGTGAGCAGGCGGGTGGGTCTGGACTAGACTGAACCAGAGACGCAAAAAAACAACAGAGACAGCAGCTATGTGAACCTGGTCCTGTTTGCGCCGTGAAGGAAGGAGCCCTTCAGACCGCAAACAGGAAACAATGACCACCGCGACGAGCCAAGCCATAGAACTAGTTGCGGAGGGACGTAGGGTGGCATAAATGTCCATTACCACTGCCATTAACCTGATTTGAGTGTAATTTAATCGCCTGGGATGGCACCAACCTGCAGCACGAGCCCATCACGTGGCGGCGCGTCGCCGTGGACTGTGTCCGCTCCCATCTGCCGCCACGAGGAATCCACTGACACCCCATCCGGGGATACAATAAGACTGATATTATTATTTACTAGTTTATATATATATTTTTAGGTTATATTGTTGAGAAAAACCATGTACTTTTTATCATTTTCATCATTTTGAAGATAGCTTAAAGTAAATTTTTAAATCTTAATAACATAAAATAATTCAACTACATGACTTGAAGCCATTATAACAACACATTGGTTAAAAGTTCAACATATCAATACAAGAATTGAATTTAAATGTCATTGCAATTATTCCTTTCAACCATTCAAACCAACTCTAATTAAAAAGTTAGATAAATATTAAAATTATCCAACTTATGTGGAGTATTTGAAAATCTCTTCCTACTTAAAAAAACATATTTGATTTAAAAAAAAATCAATATTATAAATAACTCTCTAAACCTACA
>SNQJ01S0002419.1:55208-81067 GCA_010110895.2 Picea sitchensis | reverse complement strand
ATAAGGGTTTAGTTAGAGAAAGTTTGAGCCCATGCGCAGTACCAACTGTGTTGAGCCCAAAGAAAGATGGAGGATGGAGAATGTGCACAGACTCAAGAGCCATCAACAAGATCACCATCAGGTACATATTTCCTTTACCAAGAATGGATGACTTAATGGATTGCTTAAGTGGAGCAAATTTCTTTTCTAAGATAGATCTGAAAAGCGGATATCACCAGATCAGGATGAGAGAGGGTGATGAATGGAAAACAACCTTTAAGACTAATGAAGGCCTGTATGAGTGGATGGTTATGCCATTTGGCTTAGAAAATGCCAGAAGCACTTTTATGAGGCTGATGAACGAAATTCTGAAAGATTTCATTGGCAAGTTCGTGGTTGTATATCTGGACGATATACTGATCTTTAGCAAGACTAAAGAGGAGCATTTGAGGCACCTAACGCTAGTGATGAGGAGACTACAGCAGGAGAAGCTGTTGATCAATCTGAAGAAGTCCTCTTTTATGCAGACATAACTCATTTATTTGGGTTTTGTGATATATTTGAATGAATTGAAGATGGATCCAGAGAAGGTAAAAGCGATCAGAGAATGGACGTCACCGCAAAGCATGTTTGAGGTAAGGAGCTTTCATGGTTTAGCAAGTTTTTACAGAAAGTTCATTAGAGACTTCATTGGAATTTGTGTACCAATGATGGATACAGTGAAGAAGCGACACAAGTATTTTAAATGGATATAGGAGGCTGAAAGGAGCTTCAATATACTGAAGGAGAATATAACAGAACGACCAATTCTGATCCTACCGAACTTTGGGAAGACATTTCAGGTAAGATGTGATGCAAGTGGAGTTGCAATAGGAGCTATCTTGAGTCAGGACAATAGACCTGCTGCCTATTTCAATGAGAAACTGAATGAGACTAAGAGTAAATACTCCACATATGACAATGAGTTATATGCCATCATTCAAGCACTGAAGAAATGAAGGCATTATCTTGTCCCGAAAGAGTTTGTCTTGTATAGCGATAACCAAGCTTTACAATTCATAACCCAATAAGAAAAACTAAATCAGAGGCAAGCAAAATGGGTTGAATTTATGAAAAAATTTACTTTTGTCATAAAACATATTGTTGGGAATGATAACAAGGTTGTTGATGCATTAAGCAGAAGATGTTTAATTATGCAGGAATTCCAAGTGGAGACCTTGGGGTTTGAACACCTTAAGGATATGTATTGTGATGATACAGATTTCAAGGAGGCCTATGAAGCATGTACAAATCCTGTAGTGAGAGATAGAAGTCAATGGATAGAGTATATGGTTCAGGAAGCATTGTTGTTCAAAGGAAACCAATTGTGCATACCAAGATGCTCAATGAGGGACAATCTTCTGAAAGAGAAGCATAGTGGAGGATTGGCTGGACATTTCGGCCACGATAAAACATTTGCACAATTGAGCAGTTCATACTATTGGCCACGTATGAGAACAGAGGTGATAAAATTTGTGAATAGATGTAGGATTTGTCAACATGCAAAGGGGAAAAGACGGAACACTGTATTGTATCAACCATTGCCAATACCAGAGAGGCCTTGGGATGCAATAAGCATGGATTTCATGTTGGGATTTCCAAGAACACAAAGGGGATTCGATTCCATATTTGTGGTGGTAGATAGGTTTTCAAAGATGGCACATTTCATCCCATGCCAAAAGACCAGTGATGCAACACATGTTACAAACCTGTTTTTCAGAGAAGTTGTAAGACTTCACAGTCTACCCAGGAGCATTGTCTCAGACCAAGACACAAAGTTTGTTGGTCACTTTTGGAGGACGTTATGGAAGAATATGGGGACATATTTTTCCTTTAGCTCAGCTTATCACCCTCATACAGATGGGCAGACTGAGGTGGTAAATAGAAGTTTGGGAAATTTATTGAGAAGTCTGGTTACTAAATGTCATAGCCAGTGGGATCAGATTCTGCCACAAGCAGAATTTGCATACAATGACTCACCAAACAGGAGCACTGGAAGGATCCCGTTCCAAATACTCTATGGAATGCAACCCAGGGGAGTGTCTGAGTTAAGAGACTTGGAACATGGAGAGATCAGAAGCACTGGAGCAGAGGATTTTGCTGCTGAAATGCAGAAACTCCGTAGCCAGATCAAAGAACAATTACAGATTTCTAACTAGAAATACAAGCACAGAGTTGATCAACATCGCAGGGAACTTCAATTTGAAGTGGGAGATTAGGTTTTAGCACATATTAGGAAGGAAAGTTTCCCTAGGGGAACATATAACAAATTAAAGATGAAAAAGATAGGACCCTGTAAGATCTTGAGGAAGTTCGATGCAAACGCCTATGAGATCGAGCTGCCGGATGGTGTGGGAATTTCACCCATATTCAATGTCTTAGACTTGTATCCTTACAGGAAATATGACACAGAAGTCTTAGAAGATCAAGGAAAGATTTAGTGGGAGAAGCAAATGCCTGTGGCAGAGAAGCTACATATGGAGACGATTCTGGATTAGAGGATTGGCAAGAAGACCAGGGGAAAGACTTATTTTGAGTATCTGGTTAAGTGGAAGGGACGCCCAATAGAAGATGTCAGTTGGGAAAATGAAGCTGCTATTCAGAAGCAAGAAAGGTCAGTAGAGGAGCTCATGGACATGAGTCCATGAATTTTTTTCATGGGGAGTATGATGCAGGAGCATCGTTGGCAAGTGTGCAGAGGTGGGACCACCAGACACGTGAGAGTTCTCCCGGAACTTCAACATGGCAGTTCAACTGATTTCAGGATCCGCCTCCACTCAGCACCGAAATTCACCTTCAGAGACACGCTTGAACCAATGTCGGATATTTCCCTTTGAAGCATGTTTTTGAATTTGTAAACAGAGCAGAAGCTCCCACTTCGGCTCTGGAAAGAGACCAATCTTAGATAGCATAGGATAAGGTTTACGGTAGGCAAGTAGCCAGGGGAAACCCTAGGAATATTTTGAGTTATGTAAAATTTTGTAAGCCAGAAGGCAAAGAAAAAGAAAGTAGAGAGGAGAGGTCATCTGGAAGAGAACTGCAAGTGAGAAGAAAGATTCTCAGTTTTGAACTAGTGAAATTTGTATGTGTAATGTAGCCAGTGGGCACTTATGAATAGAACATAATGGAAAATTGATCCAAATGTGTTGTGCTTGGACTATGTGTATTTTCCTGTTAACTTCTGTTTTATAAGCAAGTGAATGGAACTGTGAGTTATTTCCAGTTTCAATTGTTTCTCTTCATTAAGGGTTCTGGAAGTTGTGCATTGAGCCAGAGGGAAACATTGTGGAATTGTTTCTCTTCACCGAGAGCTCTACAAGGTGTGCATCGAGCCAGGGAGAAAACATCATGAATCTAAGTTATCGACATCCGAACCAGATAGAGATCAGGAGGGATAACACTTTGGAAGTGTTGTCGAATTCCAGGAATTCATTCCCTGGAAGAATCGAAGACCGAGTCTTCGCAGACTTAGGAAATTTCCTAAGTCGAAACCGAGTAAAATCTTAGGAGGAGGAACGTCGTCGAGCATTGGATCAGGGTGGAAATTTCCGCAGGCCGTCTGATTGAAGAAAGGAGTGCAGGCTTTAACCCTGTATAGATCCAACAGGAGAGTTCGAAAATTCGAACGGACGGTGGAGAATCCTCGAGGAGGAATACCGAAACCCCGTAGGTCGTTGGATCAGGTGGAGTTGCGAGGAGTTTAACGACGAGAGTTTCTCGTTTGTTCATTTCGAGACTTCTGGTATCGGGAGTTGGAAGGACGGAGGTTCTTGTCCCCCAGAACCCTGAATCGCGAAATAACGAAATCGTGATTCGACGTGAGCCGTCGATCACATGAATTATTGTGAGTCGTTGATCGAATGCCAAGGCATTTCGGCATTTCAGCTTTCGACATTTCGGATTTTCGGTAACCGGAGACCCCAAGGAGCAGTGATACTCCTTGTATCCTCATTTCGCAAAACGCTAAATCCCGAAATCGATAGGCACCAGACATTTCGGTGTTCTAGCTTTCGGCATTTCGACTTTTCGGTGACCGGAGACCCCAGGGAGCAGTGATGCTCCTTGTGCCCTGATTTTGCAAAACGCAAAATCCCGAAATTGATCAAGCGTCGACATTTTAGCTTTTCGGCGACCGGATGTCCTAAGGAGCAAGGACATCCCTTGCGTCCTGATTTCGCGAAACGCAAAATCCCGAAGGGAAAAGCGCCGGGACATTTCATCACTTCGGCATTTCGGCTACTGGAGGTTCAAGGGAACAAGAAGCGGGGCATTCGACTTGTAAATTCCTGGTCCCCAATTAGTACCTTTTGACTTGGTGCTTGGTCATAACCCTTGATCGTGTGCTGTGGGAGCTTACAATTGGTGCCCGAAAAGGCCAATAGAGCGTTTGTAAGGGACCTGTGTATTCACCCGAAGGATTCTAGTTCGGGACCAGAAGAGCCATTTCGGCTCCAGAATCAGAAGATCCTGACCGAGAGGTTGTGCATCCCTAAGGAGGGATAGGGAGTCTGCATCATCCTGAAAGACAAAAATGTTAGAATGAGAACACAAAACAAAGTGCTTACCCCTTGCGCAGGTATGCCTTTGCCAGATTAGGATCCAACTCATTGCCCGGTTTGCATCAACAAAAGCATCTATTAAACACAAGGACATAAAATAAATAAAAGCTTACTAGCATGTTTAAGTTCAATACATAAATCCTCAAGCTAATCAGTAAATAATTTGACATAAATATAACAAATATTGACTATGGCACACAAATAAGAGGAACTGGAAGAAAAGATTCAATATTAGGTACAGTTCATCATTACAATAGCATGTGTCTCTTTTATAGAGATTACAAAGGGTTATAATATCTAACTACTTATTTGAGAGGAGGTGGTTTAGTGATATCTCAACCATCATCCCACAATAAACCAATGCCTAACAAACTTGATATTGTGAACTGATTGTAAATTCAACAAAAACTGAATCATCCCCATGTTTAACCAAGCATCCAACTTGATAAGCACACTGTATAGGGAGCACATTATGAGTACCACAGTCCACTCGTGATTTTAAATGTTGGCAGTTCCTTAGAGAAACCTAAACAAATTTCTGAATATGAAAAGCTCAATTTACATAATTCACAATGACAGAAAAAGCCTAGGATAAATATTTCATCGAAAAACAGATTTTCAAAAACAACATGCCATAAGTGGAAAATAAGTAAATTTTTTGTAATAGAAAATACCTTTATCATACAAACTCTTCAATCTTTCTTCTCTTAAGATTTCCGTTTTCAACAAATAGAAGTACTTAGTACACATAAATGTTACTTTCTCAAAACTTCTAACAAGTCATTTTACAGAATTACATCCCAATGGTGTTTTCTCATTCACCAATTTGCTAAGATGTGTTTAGCTATGGCTTATTTTTCTGAAAACACAACATGATCAGGCATAGCCACAACACCAATGGGCTCACACCAAGCACTGTCCTTATGGTGAGAACAATTTATAGCTTCAAAACATTCTTTTCTAGAAAATGATACATAACTAAAACTCTTGGAGAGGTCCCTGAGTTTACCATACCCCAGGTCCTCACAGAATCACAACCACCCTAAGACATGAATGAGAATAATGAGACATTAAAATAATATCCAGGGAATGCAACTGCATAGGGTTAAAATAAAGATGTCGTAAGAAAGAGAACCTATATAACTCTTCTTAAACGACATAATACTACGTTAAATTTATTTTCATAACTGGGAGGGTCATTCGAGGACATTAACAAATCTCATTTTCAATTTAGAGATCTGTAATCACTCCCAACAAAACAAGCCAATCAACACATTGTGACTTGGGACATGAATCAATTAGTCGGTTGGGATATGATGTAGTGTAAGTGGTAATATGGGCCACTTACCACCACAGTGACCCTAGTTAAAACCCCAACACACGTACCCCACCTGACAATGGGATGCATTAAAACAGTGAAAAAGGAACCCCATTTACATGGTCGTTGTACTTAGATGTTCTCATTGTATACAAAACAGAGTTTCATAGTCCCTTTGTTTGAACAAAGGGCATTTCACCAACAAAAAGACCAAAAATAGACCAGAACAAACTTGTGAACACGTTAACCTCCATCACTAAGTGAGACATCTAGTGGTTGTTTCTGACAAAACAAACTATTCACAATGAAACTGAGATGCATATCATAAAACATGACCCATGGGAGTTTCCACACTCACTCCAGGCCACACAAACCAGTCACCTAATTGTGACAAAGAACCAGAACCAATAAGCCATTGCTGCGTCGAGATGTTGTTTAGATTCCATGCAAAACAACCTTCTGAACACATAAATGGATACTCTGAAAATGTAATATCAGATAAGCTGCCATGGGCTGCACCAAAGTTGCAAACATTGTATAAACGTATGCAGTTGACAAAAAAGGGGAAAGGTCTAAGAAATAAAAATCGGAAAAAAGTAGCAAAAAAACTGCCAAGCAATAGAAGAAGGAATAAATTTTCTATTTTTAAACAAAAATCAATTGAATCAAAATTGTCCCTTTACTTATTCGGAGGCGACCTGCAGAATTATTTTCAAAAGATGTAATTCAAATCGCTTTTTAAATCACCTATCATGTTAGCCATCATTTTAATTCAAGATGCAATACATCCTCAGCCTATACTCACTCTAGAAATTGAAACCAAAGGCTAAATCCTCCTGCAGAAACACTGAGCACACTTGCTTTGCCCCAAAATTATAGGATCGCATTGTAAACAGTTTAAACTATTGTTCCCTAACACACCCTTCCTAAATCTACAATCAACTACAACATAGATAAATATGAGAATGTTAAACTCTACATTCCTTGAATGGATCCGTTCTCTCAACGGATTGGAATTAACGGTCAATCCGTGGGATTTGAACTCGTAACCAAATCAAATAAACCGCTAAACAAGCATGATGTAGAATTTTTTGAAACACAGTCAAACATTATATGTTTTTCTTCTTAGAATTCGACCTTCAGTTTTAAAAACAGAGAAAAACAAGGCAACTAAAAAGTAGTTCATAAAAACCCACACATATCACTTTACAACAGATGAATGAATAGTTTCCTCAGGACTTTAGGATCTGATTTAAAACCCTAGGGCGATTGAATTTTTTTTCAAAAGGCACGGGCCGCATTGTGGGCAAGGCACCAAAAGGTCCCAGTTTCGAGTCTACCTATAAAATTTTCGAGTTTAATGTTTGCCCAGGCCCTGTCAACGTAAAACCCAGCATTGGAAGGGTCAAGGTGTATGGCCTGCGTGTAAAAATCAACGGCCTGTTCGAGTTCGTCTTCCTTGAAGGCCTCAATAGCTTGACTCTCAAGATCCTCGACCATTGTTGCACTTACATAAATTCGATCCGAGGATTGCTCCGCGGTATCGAAAATAAATGAGAACCCAAGAGAAGTAGAAGAGAATAAAGCTTCCTGTTCTGAGACTCCAACGTCCTGCCTCTGTTACTACCGAGTAAGTTGCGTGTGAGTAGAGCGAATGGAAAGAGTGGAAGGATCGAGGCAGTTGCCCGGCTTCAGTTCATGGGAACACGTCAAGGAATGGATAAGGATGAGGAGTTAAAAAGCTGTCATTCCCCATTAATTTAAGGTCTGGAAATATGCGAAGGCTGCAATAACACTATCAATTTATTGACCAATGAGGTGTTAAAAAAATACTATTTTTGTTATATTAAAAAATATTTTTTTTTAGAATATTAAAACTGACATAAATTTTTCAAGTCAACACAAAACTAATATGAAAATCAATGCTAACTCATTGCTATATACTACCTTCCCCATTACAATAAGAGAACAACAAGAAACTTTGGACTTGTTATAGGTGAAAACATACATGTTATACGACCAAACAATTTAAACAAATGATTCATATAAAACTTATTAAACAAATGATTCGTATAAAACTTATTAGTAGAAAAACAAATTATTTTTTTTTATAGAAATTGTAACATTAAAAATTATATAATTAAAAAATTATATTTATAATTTTATTTAAACATATTTTAATTTATAATATATTAATAAATTAAATAATTATAATTTATTAAAAATAATTTATTATATTAATAATTAATATAAAATAAATTGAAAGTATGTCAACAAACAATTAGCTATTAGTTGTTAGCTTACCATTCTCAATCCTTCAATTTTAGTCAGTCTCTCTATTATGAAGACCTTTGGTTGCCTGTTTAATTAAATGTGTATATACTCTTGTAGCTACATTAGGAGGTTTTCAAGGTTTTGGTTTTCAGTATGTTTGAGAACTCTCCTAGTTGTTAAATGTNAAGTTGGGAGAAAAAAAAATATAAGAGTTGAGGTTAGTAAAGGCCAGGCCTGTGAGAGCCGACGAGAAGACACAAAGAAAGATAATCTGTCAATTGCACATAGAGAGTCTATCCCACGTGCAGAGGAAACCTAACGGAGGTCAGATTTGGTGGAGTAGACCATTTTTGGTGAAAGAGCTGGTGAGGTCACTGGATACTGTTCATGCAATTTGCGAGGGTAACATTTTGTAGTTTTGTAAGTAGTCAAGAATCAGCAAAGGAGTAGAGATTGTCGGTTTGTCAGTCGTTTGAAGGATTGCAGATTCAAAAGAGCATCACAGACGATATCTCGTTCAGGGCAGTTGGGCTGGTCATTGATATTCCTTGCAGGAATCAAATCAGGAGGCCCTAGAATGTGTGGTTGGACAACGAAACACCCGGCTCTGTCGAATATGTGTCTTTCGAACGGAGTCGTATCTTTCTCTATCTCAAGTGACCGTGTTGGCTCTGGGTTTGGAGACCAACGGGCATAGAGAAAGACGTTGAACGCGTCCACAGAAAGAGAAGAGAGCTGAGACAGAGCGTCAAATAAGTTTGAGCCGTGAAGATCATAGGATCTGTCTGCTGCATATAGGGTGATTAGGTGGAAAGAGGCCACGGGGTGAAGAAAACCTAGCCGACGAGCAACATTGACCGAGTACCTCTCTGGAGTTGCGGGCCGCGTGTTTGAGGCTGTGCAAGGAGGTAGACCGACTGCAAATCCCTTATGGAGGTGGTTCGGCTCCTCAAGTTGTTGGATATGGGAATGCTTCTGCTACGGCTCCCCAGAGCCCGAGGGGTGGAGCCACAGTGGGCGTTGGCGGTGTTGCGCGACGAAGAGTAGGGAAAGGTAGCGGTGGGTGGCTTCGGGGAATGGCAGCAGCACGAACAGGATTCCGGCGGGAGGAGTGGCAGTAGCACGAACAGGCGCGAGGAATGCTAGGAACATGGGGTATCAGCTCGAGTGCGAGGAGCCGGTGAAGTCCACAGAGAACCTAGAGCCGAGAGGTCAAAGGAGACTAGAACCTGGGACGCCCACGTCAGAAAGCTTCCAAATATCAAATCTGGCGGCCAAGGTATGGACACGCCCACGCTCTTATTTTTTTGCAAGAGGTGGTCGAGTTCACAGACCTGGGCATGGGCGGCACAATGCAAGTCGTGGCTCAGCGGAGGTGGAGATGCGCAAGGAGCACTTTATCACCGTGTTAAATTATTGAGGTTTATTTAATATGTGGATTATTTCTTTAATTTCTTCATCATTTTGATTTTAGTTTAATACATTTCAACAAAACACAATCATAACGGAATATCAATAAACATGTAGATACACAAGCATTCACATCAACAACACATATTTTTGGGAAAAAAAAACCAGCAAACAATCTTCCTTTATTGCAAGTAATATGGAAGATAATGCACAATAAACAATCATGAAAAATACCTGACTGTGACAAGAAAACAACAAAAACTTCTTCAATGTCCTTTACTGGTGATATAAACCAGCACTATTGTTGTCTTTTACTGTTCATATAAATCACTATTACGGTCTTTTACTACTGATATAAACCATCACTATTGTTGTCTTTTAATGTTCAACAACACTTGCCCTGTGTAGAATAACATACAACGTTGCCCTCTCTTGTTCACTATGTAACACAATAAACAACAGTACTAAACTCCTTCATTGACCTGTCTCTTTCACTCTAGTGTTGCATAACACGTGAAAGAGGAAGAGAGGTCGAATTCTGTATATATAAGGCTCATGAGAGTGAACTCGAATTAGTAAGAGCTTGCATGTTTTTACAATTCAAATTGTAACTTGACTTGACTAAACTTTGCATGACAACTCATCATGCAACTAGACATGCATGCAATGCAACTTGACATGCATGCAACTCATGCATGCAATGCAACTCAACATGCAACTTGACATGCATGCAAATCTGACATGTAACTTGACATGCATGCAACTCAACATTTAAAAATTGAGTTAGGCAACTCGAATTAGACTCAACATTTAAAAATTGAGTTAGTCAACTCGAATTAGACAAACTCAAATTTATTTTCATGGTGGATAAGATTACATGTGCCAATGCACTAGATCAATACATTTACATTATTTTCATAAGGAATATTGTATTTTCTAGCTCATAGGAATTGTACATTCAACCTAATGTTTGCTAGATTCCTTGACTTTTGCTCATGGCTCACAAGTCTTGACTAGGATTACAGAGGTTGTACTTCCCCCTGACTTTGACACTAGTTTGTCTATGCTCACAGAGGTTGTACGCGAATTTTTCACTAGATTGTCTATGCTAAGAGAGGTTGTACATTCCCCCTGACTTTTGTATTAGACTTACATATTGACTTTTATCTTAGACTTACAAGGCTTCTTCCTTTGCTTTGGCTAGACTCACAAGATCATATAGCATCTCCTTCGTCCCATCTTTTGGTTTGACTCAGGGTAAAATCATGAAGATGGGTAACACTTTCGTGACAATCGGGTCTCAAAAATTCCTAGCAGAGCCGAAAAAATGTTGTTAGGAATTTTTTCGGCCAAAATTTTTTTCGGCCGAAAATTTGCACGTCAAATTGAAAGACGCCCTGAAAATTAGTGTACAATGTTTTTCGGATGAATTATTTTCGTGTGGTAAGCATATTTCGGTCGAAACATTTGTTTTTAATGTATTCCATTAAAAACTAGGTTTCAGCCAAAAGAATATTTGACCGAAAACGTGAAAAATGGATTGTTTGCAGGAAACTGCAAATTCTCCCCATATTACTTGATCTTTGGAGGTAGCGGACTTGCAAATTCTCCCCATCTTACTTGATCTTTGGAGGTAGCGGACTCCTACAAATACTCAGAATTTAGTTTGAGAATTGATACCAACATTTTTAAAATTGAATCTACTTTCATTCGATATAATTTGTTTTCATTTTCATTGTTTTTATCTAATTTTATTTAATTTTATAAAAAAATCACTACATAATATTTTTAGGTGAGATTATGTTTGGGTGAAATGAAAAATCCATATCTCTAAAAATACACATTATTCTCTTCAAAATGGTATTTTTAGATTTTACTTTTAAGTAAAAATTAAGATTAGTACATGGTGGAGGAAAACACCTCTTTAAAATATGTAACTTTTTCAGATTGGTCAACTTAAAAAAATTCTAGAAATTATAATATTCATTCGTTAGATTCAAAACTATAGTCATCACAAAACACAGTCTCTATAGATTGTTGCAGTATGAATTAATGCAGTATAATATTTTATTTGGAAAAAATAATTCATTATCTTTCCCTTCATTTTTAAGGAACATAGTGTCAAACAATTGCCAAATTGAAATATCAAATCTCAATAAAAAAAATTGAAAGCTAACAAAATTCTTCACAAGTTTTGTTTTTACAGTAAAGTAAAATTCTAAATTAAAAAAAATACTTTTGTTTAACGAAAGTTGAAGAACCTGTTAAAAAAAAAAAAATTATCATAAAACAAGCAAAAGTGTTACCCATATTCATGATTTTACCGCTCACAAAGGTTGTACGTTCCCCTTGGATTTTGTCAATACCTCAAAAGACTGGTTGATTCTCCAAATCTCCCTGGCTAACCTCAGGGTGGCCCACATGGCCTCTCATTGGAGAATGAATGTCGATGCTTCCAAATTTAACATTCCCTTTCAGCAAGGGAGTTATTCTCAACAACACCAAGCTTGCCTTGCAACTGCAAAAACTGTCTCAATGGAAATGGCTTGGTCAGAATATCAGCTACCTGCTCTCTCATGGATATATTCTATAGCTTTACAATTTTTCTTTGGACCATGTCTTTGATGTAATGGTATTTCATGTCAATATGCTTTGACCTATTGTGAAATATTGGGTTCTCTGTCAGTTTTATGCAACTTTGATTATCACAGTGAACCACCTTAGTGATGCAACGCCCCACCTCAGTGGGGTTTGCCGACCTCCCGGTCACTAGATCTTATTTGACAGTCCTCGAGTTGGAGCAGCTCTTTGATTCCCTGCTGGAATCTTCAATACAAATCCACAAGTCCTTATGTGAAACTCCACCCGCAGGAACAAGCACTGGGCGCGAGTTCTCTCCACGTGACCACCTATTGTGACCACTCGCCTAACCAAAATATACTTCGTGACTTCGCATGTCGGGTAATCGCGTGTGAGCCAACCTCGACTCTCCGACTCCTGAACTCTCGAGCTAGAGCCTAGCACGTGCTAGCTCCTTTCCTTTGGCCTCCATCAATGTGACCTCCGGCTATGACCCGGGTCTCAACTCCTGAGCGCTTTGCGAATTCATGTTTCACATTGTCCGAAGATTTCTTGTCTCCCTTCTTCCGACTCCCGAAATTGCACTCACGTAATATTGACGATCCACAATCCCAGCGATCCAACGGTTCTTCTCTTCCCTTCGTGAATCGAGACTTCCCATCTCGCGAAGTTCCTCGAGACTAGATCTATGGCCCACGAGCCTCCTTCAATCAACGACTATGATCCTTTTGCGAACTCAGACTTCACGATTTCCCACAACTCCTATCTTTGCCTTCCTGAGTTGCGAACCAACACAATGTTAATCTCTTGCCACGTGTCCTCTTTCGATGGACGGTTAGGATTACTGCGGCTCCTGACTCTTCGGGTATCCTCCTGCACACTTTCAAAGGGTTAAGCCTCGTGCACTTACCTCTGGATCCAACGACTGTTGGTCCTTTGCACCTAGATCCGACGAACGAGATTTATTCTCCACTTGTGCATGGTCCTCCTATCTGGACTCTAATCTGATGGCCTAGATTCTCTTTGCAGCCGATCTGACGGTTGTTGTAGCTCCTCATCCCGAGCTTCTTTGTTCTCCCGTACTTGGAAGAATTTTCTAAGTGTCAAAGCCTTCGACCTTTGATTCCTCTGCGAGCCCTGATGACTCTGGGTCTCATCTGTGTTCTGGAAACGTTATCCCTCCTGAGCTTTGGCGATGAATTCAAACCTCGGCCCTGGTGCACTCTTGCGCTCTGCTGGGTGCAACTTTGCACTATCCCTCCTGAGCTTGCAACTTGCTCAGTATCTAAGGGACTCGGCNCCTCCTGACACACTCTGCGCTTGAATAGCCTTCAGATGGTTGTCTTTCAACACTTCATCCGAGTGTTGGCCTGATGCACTCCTTGCACAGGTCTTCCTCCAGAGTGTTCAATAACTCAGTTGTTCCACCTCGAGGTTCAACTGCTCGAACCTAAATGTTCTCTGTCCCTTTTTCTCCTCGAAGGGATGTATGTGCCCTCTTGGCAACTTTCTGCTCAAGCACTCTGTGCTGAGCCTACAGAGTGTTCAGTAACTTTGTGAGTGTCTCTCCTTAACACTTCTCTTAATTCTGAACTTGAAACAGAGTTCTCCTTGTGCACTCCTTGAACTCGTTCGATGCCCACCTGGTAGAGCTCTACAAAATCCTCATCAATTCTGTCTCTTTGTTCCTTCTCTGCATAGTCCTACCTCCAAGGTGTTCAGTAACCTTGAGGATTATCCCTTGAGCTTATGATTCCTATGGTGTTCCCTCTTGGCACATTCTTGTCTAAATTCAACACAGAACTCATATGTGCACTCTTTGCACTGGCTCACAGAGTCCTTAGCACTCTGTCATGCACTCCTTGCATTTAGCCACAAAGAACCCAGACTGAAATTAGAAAACTCACAGACATCAAATTCTGTCTATCCCTGCAGATGAAACCTATCACATACACATACAACATACATTCATAAAACACACAGATGACATTCACTTAAATGCATAAACACACATAGACAACTCATGGGCAGGAAAAACTGATTTTATTAATCTCATAATATCTGTACAATGGTTACAAATACTGGATTGCAACAGAATCTCAGTTCTCTACTCCCTTGAGCTCTCTACTCGTTCTTCTCATCTAATCTCTCCTAATGAATCTAGATACAAATATATTTTTACAAAAGAGGGGCTCCTCAATCCTTTCCCTCCATCTACCTACTCTCATTAATTACATTGAATTACATTCAATGGATGTCTAGTCCAGATCGAATCTAGATCTCTCAGCCTGTCAACCATTAAAGGTGACTCTACCTATAGTCTGCGCAAAATCATGGCTTTGCCTCTTCCAGCCTTAGAAACATTTAATCGTATTTAATTACAATTTGAAATTTTAAATGAGGGCTGATGCCTCTCCCTCCTTGAATGAGCTTGAATGTTTTGTCTGGTTGGCGCGTTACTGGGTTGGAGTGATGCTCGTGCATCATACTCCATTGTTATGAAAAACTCATGAGCTCCCCATCTCTGTCGAAATCCACCTAGATCCCAAACTATTCTTTGGAGTTGTTCATATCCTCCACTGCTTTGCTGCTAGTGTTGCTTCTTCTGCTGTTGCTTCTTCTCCTTCCCTGCTGCTATGGCAGGTCCCCCTCTGTTCATCTTCCTCCTGCTGACAGTCTCTTGCGCTGACCCCAACATCAGCCTCTTAATTTCCTTGATCACCTCTTCCAGATGCTCAACTGGTTGGATTCTTCTTCCATGCAGTCTTCTCGGCTGCAACTCTTCCTTGTTGTCAATGGGTAGATCAACCTGATCCCCCCTGCTATATTCATCTCCTGTGGCACTAATTTTCCACCCTGCTGTAGACTCCAATTATGAAATCTCACCTATCAGTTCCTCTGACATATTTTCTCCTGCCAGTTCTCATGTTGGTTCATCCCCATCTTCCTCCAACTGCTCCTCATGTTGGCATTCTGCTCCCTCTGGCATGACTATCTCCTGGAAGCCATCCTCTAGTTTTGGATTGTTCAACCAATCCTCCAGCATCTCCAATTCATTTTTGTATGGAGTGAGCATCTTAACTGCATGCTCTTCTTCTTCTGTTGGGGCAGACATCAGTGTCTTCTCCCTTTCCTCCTTCTCTTTGACAGTCTCTACTGGTTGTCCTTCTGTTGCTGCATCTGCAACACACGATTTGGCCTCAACTGGGCTTCTTGGTAGGAATACCTCAATTCCTCCAATGATCGGAACTCTCCTCTGATCTTCCTCCATCAGTGCTCCTTGTTGATAAGAAATCACCTCTAAGCTCGTGAGACCCTCAACTAGTCTCATCTTACTTCCCTTGCCTACCTGACAACTTGGGATTTCTCTTCTACTCTCCTGGCAATCTATGAGATCAACCAGTCTCATCTCATTGCCCACCTGGAAACTTGAAGTTTATTCAATTCCCACCTAGCAGTCTTTGAGATCATCCACTGATCTCCTTCCATTGCCCACCTGGAAACTTTAAAGTCCACTTCTGTCCACTTGACAATTTTTGAGACCCTTAACTGATCTCTTCTCCTCATCATCACTGATGTTCTTTCCAATTTATGGCTCATAGATGTGAACCATTTCCTCCTCACCTCTGAGGCTTTCGACATACCTCATCCACACTCTCAACAACCTTTGTTGTCCTTTGGTCAACAATCTCTTGACTGGCCACTTCACCTTCCTTTATGGGCCACTCATACACCCAATGCATTTTTGTACCCTTCTGCATTTTAAATGCAAACTTCTCCATCTGTGCTCTTATCTCAGTGATCTCTTTGTCAGTTTCAACTTTTTTTTCTATTGGCAGTCTTCTCTTGGACCACGTTCATGGCCTTCAGTAGCCATATTCTTCCTCTACCTTCAAGAACACAACTAGTTCTTTTGGCTCAGCCCACCTGGCTATCTACCATTTGTTTCACATCTTGCAACAATCTTTACAGAGCATCGCACTATGTTTCCTCCTTCACCTACTGCCTACAGGCGAAATCAAACTCTGACACCACTTGATGAAATCATACTATCTACTTATTTACTTTGCATCCCTCTGCCTGTTGTCTATAGACAGAAAGTGGCTCTGATACCACTTTGACGCAGCGCCCCACCTCGGTGGGGTGTGCCGACCTCTTGGTCACTGGATCTTCTTTGACAGTCCTCGAGCTGGAGCAACTCTTTGATTCCCTGCTGGAATCTTGAATACAAATCCACAGGTCCTTATGTGAAACTCTGCCCGCGCAAACAAGAACTGGGTGCAAGTTCTCTCCACGTGACCACCTGTTGTGACCATTCGCCTAACCAAAAGGCACTTCATGACTTCGCATGTCGGGTAATCACATGTGAGCCAACCCCGACTCTCTGACTCTCAACTCTTGAACTAGATCCTAGCGCCTACTAGCTCCTTTCCTTTCGCCTCCATCAATGTGACCTCCAACTATGACCTAGAGCTCAACTCCTGAGCGCTTCACAACTTTGCATTTTGCATGGTCGAAAGATTTCTTGTCTCCCTTCTTCCGACTCCTGAACTTGCACTCGCGTCAAATCGACGGTCCACAATCCCCACAATCCAACAATTTATCTCTCCCCTTCGCGAATCGGGACTTCCTATCTCACGAAGTTCTTCGGGACTAGATCTATGGCCCACGACCCTCCTTCAATCAATGCTTCTGATCCTTTCACGAACTCAGACTTCACGAGTTCCCACAACTCCTATCTTTGCCTTCCTGAGTTGCGAACCAACGCAAGGTTGATCTCTCGCCACATGTCCTCTTTTGATGGACAATCAGGATTACTGCGGTTCTTGACTCTTCAGGTATCCTCCTGCACACTTTCAAAGGCTTAAGTCGTGTGCACTTACCTCTGGATCCAACGGCTATTGGTCCTTTGCACCTAGATCCGACGAACGAGATCTGTTCTCCCCTTGTGCGTGCACCTCCTTTCTGGACTCTGAACTGATGGCCCAGATTCTCTTTGCAGTCGATCTAACGGTTGTTGTAGCTTCTCCTCCTGAGCTTCTTTACTCTCCCAAACTTGGAAGAATTTTCTAAGTGCCAAAGGCTTCGACCTTTGGTTCCTCTACAAGCCCTGATGACTTTGTGGCTTGTCTGCATTCTGGAAACGCTATCCCTCCTAAGATTTGGCGATGAATTAAAACCTCGGCCCTGGCACACTATTGCGCTCTGTTGGGTGCAACATTGCACTATCCCTCCTGAGCTTGCAACTTGCTCAGTCTCTAAGGGACTCGACCCTTCCTATTCCTTAGACGATTCCTGGTGCCCTCCTGACACACTCTACACTCGACTAGCCTTTTGATGGCTATCTTTCAACACTTTGTCCGAGTGTTGTCCTGATGCACTCCTTGCACATGTCTTCCTCCAGAGTCTTCAATAAATTTGTTGTTCCACCTCGAGGTTCAACTGCTCGAACGTAGAAGTTTTATGTCCCTTTTTCTCCTTGAAGGGATGTCTGTGCCCTCTTGGAAACCTTCTTCTTAAGCACTCCTTTTTGAGCCTACAGAGTGTTCAGTAACTCTGTGAGTGTCTCTCCTTGACACTTCTCTTATCTCTGAACTCAAAACAGATTTCTCCTTGTGCACTCCTTGCACTTGCTCTATGCCCACCTGGCAGAGCTCTACAAAATCATTAGCAATTTTGTCTCTCTACGCCTTCTTTGCATGGTGCTACCTCCAAGGTGTTCAGTAACCTTGAGGCTTCTCCCTTGACCTTATGATTCCTCTGGTGTGCCCTCCTAGCACATTCTTGCTGGAATTCAACACAAAACTCAGATGTGCACTCTTTGCACTGGCTCACAGAGTCCTCAACACTCTATCATGCACTCCTTGCATTTAGCCACAAAGAACCTAGACTGAAATTAGAAAACTCACAGACAACCATTTCTGTCTATCCCTGCAGATGAAACCTATCACATACATCTACAACATACATCGATAAAACACACATATGACATTCACTCAAATGCATAAACACACATAGACAACTCATGGGCTGGAAAAACTGCTTCGTATTAATCTCAGAATGTCTGTACAATGGTTATAAAGACTGGACTGCAACATAGTCTTAGTTCTCTACTACCTTGAGCTCTCTACTCATTCTTCTCATTTAATCTCTCCTAATGAATCTAGATACAAAGGTCTTTTTACAAAAGAGGGGCTCCTTAAGCCTTTATGCCCATCTACCTTCTCTCATTAATTACATTGAATTACATTCAATGGTTGTCTAGTCTGGATCGGATCTAGATCTCTCAGCCTGTCAACCATTAAAGGTGAATCTACCTATAGCCTGCACAAAATCATGGCTTTGAATCTTCTATCCTTACAAACATTTAATTGTATTTAATTACAATTTGAAATTTAAAATGAGGGCTGACGCCTCTCCCTCCTTGAATGCGCTTGAATGTGATGTCTAGTTGGCGTGTTGTTGGGTTGGAACGATGCTGCTGCATCACGTAGTTTCTATCTTGTCATCAAACAACCCAGAAACCAATTTTTTGAGCCATATTGCTTCCTTGCTAGCATCACTTGCTGCAATGTACTCATCCTCTTATGTACTCTGTGTAATGGAACCCTATTTCTTGCTTGACCATGAGATCATAACAGATCCTAAATTGAAGTAGTATTCGGAAGTACTCTTCCTTTCCACTGAGCTTCCTGCCCAATTAGCGTCTACATACCCATGCAAAAACAAACCACCATTAGATGTATATCTCAGAACATAAGTAAATGTCCCTCTGAGATATATCAAGATGTGTTTTGTTGCCACCCAGTATCTCTGTCTCGGTTCAACCATGAACTGACTCATTGCAATCACTCCATAACATATATCTGGGCTGGTTTGGATCATATACTTCAGTGATCAAACCAACTTCCTATACATGGAGGGATCCACCAAATATGAACCTGTATAAGAATCATGTAGTTTACTCAGGCCGGTAATCATCGGAGTAGACATTGATTTGCAATCCATCATACCAAACCTCTTTAACACATCCACTGTGTATCTTCCTTGTGCCAGAAATATCTTGCCCTATCTTTTCCACACTTCCAATCCTAGGAAGTAATGCATCAAGCCTAAGTCTTTCATCTCAAATTATGATATTAGCTCCCTCTTACACTAAGATAGTATCCCTTCATCTCCTATCAGAAAGAGATCATCAACATACATGATTAATATAACAGGTTGGTTCCCTGTTACCTTGAAGTAGATATTCACATCATCATCACTTTTCTGAAAGCCCGAGCTTTTAATAAAGTCATCAATCTTGTCATACCAAAATATGGGAGCCTACTTAAGACCATATAAGGACTTCCTTAGCTTACATACATGAGTTTCTTTGTTATTTAGTACAAAACCATCTGGTTGTTCCACAAAGGCCTCCTGTTCAATATTTCCATTCAATAATATTGTTTTTACATCCATCTGATGTAGTTTCCAACCAAGAACTGAAGCTAATGCAATAATAACTCGAATGGAGGTATACTTGGCTACAGGGGGAAAAGTCTCATCGTAGTCAATTCCTTATTTCGAAGAGAAGCCTCTGGCTACAAATATCTCTTTGAACTTTTCCACACTCCAATCGACTGCATGTTTGATCTTATAGATCCATTTGGAAGAGACCACTTATTTTTCCTTTGGCCTCAGCACAATGTCCAAGACATTGTTCTTTAGAATAGACCTGTATTCCTCAAGCACGACATCCTTACACACTTGATATTTATTTTCTTCTTCAAATGAAGAGGGTTCAACATCACTAATGTTGCTCATTAGTGTGACATAGCCTCCATACCTATGAGGCCTCTTACTTTCCCTGAAAGTTCCTTTGGGAGAAACTATCTTTTCTACTTCCTGCACTATTTCTTTAAGCCATCCTAGCTTCCTTTTGGTTGGAGGTTATTTAAGATCTCTTTCCAACTCTTTATCGGGTTCTAGGGGCTCTTCACTTGGCCCTTCATGAGGTTCCTCCCTCTGATCATCTGAATCTTCATTTTCAAAAGAGGGTGAAGCTGGTTGAACTACTTTTGATTGCTGTTGTAGCTCTTTGAATTTCTTTAATGAGGCTTCCTCATGGAAATTCACATCCCTTCTCACCTCTATTTACCTATGACCTGGTACATGTATCCTATAAGCCTTGGAGTTCTCTATGTACCCCCAAAAACCCCTTTCTTTCCCGAGGGTTCCATCTTTGTCCTCTTTTCCTTAGGGACATGAATATCTATTGGACACCCAAATATCCTTAGATTCCCTACTTCAGGTTTTGTCCCTGAGAAGACCTCTTCAGGAGTCTTGTCCTTCAAGATAGAATTTGACACTTGTTTTGAATATACACGGCAGTGGAGGTAGCTTCTGCCAATAAGGAATTTGGCAGATCCTAGTCAAACATCATGGCTTTTGTTGCTTCACATATTGTTCTTTTTTTCCTCTCGGCAACATTATTTTGTTGATGTTTATATGGCACGGTCAACTATCTCTTGATTCTTGCTTCCTTGTAGAAATCCTCAAATTAGAGAGATTCAAACACTCCTCCATTTTCTATTCAAAGAGTTCCGATGTGTTTCCTTGTCTTCTTTTCAATAACGGATTTGTATTCTTTAAACTTATCAAATGTGTCACTTTTCGTTTTAAGGAAATAGATCCAACATTTTCTAGAGCAATCATCAATACAAATGAAATAATACAAGAAACCAATAAGAGAGGGAGATGACATAGGACCACACACATCATAATGAACCAGATCTAAGATTCCTTGAGCTTTACTATCACTGCTAGGAAATGCTTTCTTTATATTTTTACCAATCATGCATCCTTTACAAATTTCATTTTTTCTAAAATAAAAGAGGGCATGCCACATACCATATTCTTTAGATTTGGAAGTGCTTAGTAATGAATATGTCCAAGCCTTTTATGCCACAACTCGTTGGAGTTAGTCACATCATAAGCTAATGAATGAACTAGGTGTCATGTCACAACATATAGTCCTCCTATGCGACTCCCAATAGATTATGTTGTACTCAGGTGGCTACCTTTAGCCCATAGAAGTGTCCTCATTTCCTTCAATATCACCCAATATCCCTTGTCCTCAAGGGTTGTAACTAATAATAGATTCTTCCTGAGCCCTGGCACATATAGTACTTCATCAACATGAAGCATTTTCCTAGATTCCAATATGAAGGAGATAGATGCTACTCCCTCTATCTTGTAACCTTTGTCATCCCCAAGATCAACTTTCTCTGCGAAGTATTTCTTCTTGAAATATAAAAGGATCTCCTTGTACCCTGTCATGTGATTTGATGCACTATTATCTACTAACCAAGTTTTCGGCCCTGTGATGACTGTACTGGATAAAGCAAAAACCAATTAATATTCTTTTCTATTTTCTCTTTCATTGGAAGGACTTTTCTAATTTCTTTTGGATTCGTCATTATCAACAATTGACACATGTTGTTTCCCTTTCCTTGGACCTTTCTTCTTATACCAACAATCTATAGAAAAGTGACCCAACTTATTGCAATTAAAACATTTAATCTTAGATGTATCAATATTCTTTCCTTTGAACGTACCTTTAGTATTTATCTTCTTATGAGATCCTTTTTGGAAAGTGACCTTCTTCTTTCCCTTGAATCATGATGCTAATGCAAAATTCTCTTCTTTGGATGGCTCTCTCCTGGTAGTAGTACGACTCTCCTCTTGGATACAATCGTGCCATAACCTCTCAAACTTGGGATAAATATCTCTCCCACTCATGCTGGATAAGAAAGTCTCCCATGAAGAAGGATGACAATCAATTATGGCCTGCATGAAGTCATCATCATCCACTGTAACACCTCTGACCAAAATCTGATCTATGATCTCGGCTATCCTGGAACAGAAAGATGCCACTGATTCACCTTTCTCCATCTTCAAATACTTAAGCTTGTGCTCAAGTGTCCTCTTCTAAATTGGTTCCTTTTTCTCATACAAATTTACCAAGGTATCCATACATTCCTTGGCAGTAATTAACGAAGTCATTGCTGACATTATATTGTGTTTGACCGAGTCAAAGATAATTCGCTTGGCCTTTTCTTGATTCTTCCTGAAGGTCTTTCTTCTTGCATTAGAGGTGGGTTCCTCCACTACTAAGGTCATATTATGCTCAATATCATGCTCCTGCAAGATATTCATTATCCTGATCTTCCACACATTGAAGTTGGAAGCTCCTTCAAGCCTATCCTCGACCCTGATAGAAACAAAGGATGCCATGGAACTCATGCTGGAAACTGATCAAGCTCTCTTGGATCTGTGTGTACCTTGTTCCTTCACTTCAACAAGTTATTTCACACCCTTAGCTATGATACCATGTTAAATTATTGAGCTTGATTTAATATGCAGATTATTTCTTTAATTTCTTCAACACTTTGATTCCAGCTTAATACATTTCAACAAAACAGAATCATAATTGAATAGAAATAACCATGTAGATTCACAAACATGCACATCAACAACACATATACCCTGGGGAAATCCTATACAGGGAGAAAAACCCAAACAAACAATATTCCTTTATTGCAAGTAATATGTAAGATCATGTACAATAAGCCACCATGAAAAGTACCTGACTGTGTGATCATCAAACAACAAAAACTTCATTTCCCTTTACTGCGGATATAAACCAACATTATTTCTATCTTTTACTACTAATATAAACCAACACTATTACTGTCTTTTACTACTGATATAAACCAACACTATTGTTGTCTTTTATTGTTGATACAAACCAACACTATTATTGTCTTTTTTAAACTAGCACTATTGTTGTCTTTTACTGTTGAAATCAACCAACACTATTATTGTCTTTTACTGTTGATATAAACCAACACTATTGTTTTCTTTTACTGTTGAAATACACCAACACTTATTCGTTGTCCTTTACCCATTGTGTAGAATAACAGACAACATTGCCCTCTCTTGTTCACAATGTAACACAATAAACAATAGTACTAGACTCCTTCACTGCCATGTCTTCTTCACTCTTGAGTTGCATAACAAGTGAATGAGGAGGAGGGGTTTAACTCTGTATATATAAGGCGCAGGAGAGTGAACTCAAACTAGTAAGAGCTTGCATGTCTTTACAACTGAATTTGTAACTTGACTTGACTAAACTTTTCATGACAACTCGCCATGCAACTTGACATGCCAACTTGACATGCAACTAGACATTCATGCAATGCAACTCAACATGCAACTTGACATGCATGCAACTCTGACATGCAACTTTACATGCATGCATGTAACTTGACATGCATGCAACTCTGACATGCAACTTTACATGCATGCATGTAACTTGACATGCATTCAACTTGACATGCATGCAACTCCAACATGCAACTTGACATGCATGCAATGCAACTCAACATGCATGCAACTCGACATTTAAAAATTGAGTTAGGAAACTTGAATTAGACATTCAACTCAACTTCATTTTCATGGTGGATAAGTTTACACGTTCCAATGCACTAGATCAATACATTTACATTATTTTCATAAGAAATAATGTTTTTTCTAGCTCATAGGAATTGTACGTTCAACCTAACTTTTGCTAGATGCCTTGAATTTTTCTCATGGCTCACAAGGTTTGACTAGGTTTATAGAGGTTGTACATTCCCCCTGAATTTTGCACTAGTCTGTTTATGCTCATAGAGGTTGTACGTTCCCCCTGACTTTTTCACTAGAATGTCTATGCTCATGGAGGTTGTACATTCCCCCTGACTTTTGCATTAGACTCATATATTGAATTTTATATTAGACTTACAAGGCTCCTTCCTTTGCCTTGTCTAGATTCACAAGATCATATAGCATCTCATTCGTCCTGACTTTTGGTTCGACTCATAGAGGTTGTGCAGTCCCCTTGGCTTTTGTCAATACCTCACAAGACTGGTTGATTCTCCAAATCTCCCTGGCTAGCCTCAGGGTGGCCCACATGGCCTCTCATTGGAGAATGATTGTCGATGCTTCCAAATTTAACACACCGATCTTGACGTAAGTGGGGTTTCCAATGCAATTGCTCAAGCTGAGCAGAGTTGGAGCAATTTTTTTTCTGCAAGCAATTTTGGAAGATGCAGAGCACATTGGTCGCATCAAGATTGGCAGTGATAGTTTGTTATTGGTGGTCGAGCGGAATCAAAATGACAGTGGTCAGGGAGAGACACTGAGGCAGTGGTGCAAGGATGAAAGAGAACACTGAAAACCAAACCTGTGAGCTTGCAGAGATCATGTATGGGAAAAAGAGTTGAGGGTCGAGGAGGCATATAGGGTCGGCATCACCAGCCAAGACAACGTGCCCATGTGTATGAGTGCTTGTGGTGGTAGTGGAAAGTCGACCATAAATATTTCTAAGTGGAAGAATAAGGTGGCCATGACAGTGTCTCATTTTCAGTTTCCTGGCAATATTCAGTGTGTCGATGGTACTCAAGGGAGAGATGGGTCACGTCAATGCATAAGCTTCCATGGAGAGCTTTCAATTTTGTGTTTTCATGGTCATGAACACAGTCTCATTCTTATCCAGTGTGTGCATGGTTGCACTGTTTTTGTAGGGAAGATCAAAAGATTCGATGATGGTTGGTGTGAAGAAGAGTGACTATACATCCCTGGGATGTCAAGGCCTCACCTTCCTTGCTACATATCCCACATTCACCACTCATCATCCAAAATGATACAAATTCTTGCCTGACCCCAACAATGATAATGTCGAGATCGTTTTCCCTACCATACACAAACAATTTGTAGCCAAAGAGATTTCTACATAGGTTCTATGAGAAGCTCATGGTTCCCAAGGAGGATCACATTGGTGGTCTCGACGATGAGGGTTTGCTGGTGCAACGAGGGATTATTGTTTGAGTCTCATACCAACTAGATATGGTGGGGCAGCGACCCCTTAGGCTGGGAGGGCCAATGGTAGGTATGCAGGATGGTATGGGCCTATGAGATTATGTTTGGACACCTGACGGTTATGCTCGGCGTGCCTGGTGGCTACTACAATGGAGGCTAGGGTTCGGAGGTTATCAGATACAAGGTTCAAGGTGGAGATTTTTACATGTAAATGAGAATACAAATGTAAGACCTGGTTAGGCATGCATACTCCAGGTTTGGAATATTAACGGTAAAGTCTATACGTAGACCTAGGTGATGGGGGAGCATGTGGTATTCCCAGATACCATGAATTTGAAGTTTGGATGGTTTTGGTCATGGGAAAGTAAGGGGAAGTTAGGTCATGAGTCATAGTTTCAGGAACCGGTGTTTTGGTAGCTTGTGCTTTTTAGAGCCCATAAATTGCATACTCCATGAAAATTAGCCAAGAGGTGATGATTGATTCATTCGACAAGGTATCAGGAAATTGTTGTCAAGGTGGAATTTGTTGGTTTGTGACAACACATACCCTTGCAATTACATTCATAGGTTCTAAAGCGGTGTCAAGCGTTTGGTTTTCCTTATGCCTGGAAAAGGTTGAGAACTCTCCTAGTTAAATGTAGAAGCAGGTGAGGAGCTTCTTGAGACTTGTATTCATTTCTCCATTGGTTGAGAAATAAAGAATATTATTTGTCTTTGTCTATGTGTGTTGTGTGTCTTTATCTTCTTCTTTTATGTTCATTAATTATTCTTGCAAGTTGGAAGTCCAACAAAGTGGA
>SNQJ01S0002419.1:29303-51092 GCA_010110895.2 Picea sitchensis | reverse complement strand
TTTACCACTTCATATTTTACCATCAACTCACATTGAGTTTGTATAAGAGGCAAGCATCTAGAGAGCTATTAAGGCCATGTGATACTAGATTTGCCACATATTATATTATTCTCTAAAGAGTGGTTGAGGAAAATGCAAGTATAAGAAGTGTTATCTGCAACAATGAGTGGGAAAACTCTCAACTTTCAAAAGAAGGGAAAGAGAAGGAGTTAGAACAAATCATTTTAAGCAATGATTTTTAGAAAAGTGTTGTCAAGGTTCTAAAAGTATGTGAACTAATAATAGACACGCTTCAGATGGTTGATACTGACACCCCTCTGATGGATTTTGTTTATAAGGGTATGGATTGTTGTAAGAAAGTTATTGCAATATCCTTTGACAACATGGAAAATGAGTACATGGAAATATGAGAGGTAATAGATGAAAAATGGAAGATGTTGCATATCCCTTTTCATGCAAAATCTTGTTATTTGGACCCTAGATTGTTTGGGATAGAAAGAAATAATGATGGAGACGTGATGAGTGAGATTTATACACTATTGAGCGGTTGAATCCAGATCGAGAAGCATACATAAGGCTTAGAGAGAAACATCGGGCTTACAGGTTAGGGTATTTGGAAGAACTTCTTCCATACATTATAGGCCCATCAACATTTTGCAATTCGTTTTTTGAGCCAAGGATGCAGTGCCTCTACTTGTGGAACTGGAGTAGCTTTAACCATATTCAATCCAAGAAAAGAAACAAATTACTATCTATAAGGTTTATGATCAACATTTCTATTCTTGATGATTTAGAGCTTTATGATGTTAGTAGTAGGCCACAAGAATAGAAATGTTGACCATGTTTTAAATTTTGTGAAACAATTTCACGGATTATAACTTTTTTATATTATGGACATCCTTTTATATTTTGAAATTTGAAGAATGTGTTCTACTTCATTTTGCAATTTGTAGACTTGTAGTTCTACTTTGTGTTCAAATTATAATTATGTTTTAAATTTCGTGAATTTGTTTTAGGAATTATAAGTATTTGACATTATGGATATCTAAAACCTTTTAAATTTTGATGTTGAAAAATATGTCGAACTTATTTTTCCAATTTGCAATTGTAAATAATATTTAAATTTCAATAACGTTATTGATGATTGGATTTTATCATGATAAATGATTCATAGTTATTGATGATTGGATTTTATCATGATAAATGATTCATATATCTGTTAATTTTATTTCTTATTATTTTATGTTATATTCATTATATATATATATATATATATATATATATATATATATATATATATATATATATATATATATATTTCAAAAAATGTATATAGACGAACCTAGTTGAACCTCATCCAAAAATTTGAACTCGAATCAAACCTAATCCTCACCAAACCCGAACTCGAACCCAAACCGTGTAACATAGACTTGAAGTCAACACATTTGAGAGGTCAACCAAATTCCATTTCTAAAATAAAAAATTGATCTCAAGGAAATCTATGCAAAGCTAGACAATTTGGTAAACTGAACATCTCAAGTTGTTTGTGCTTAAGATTTGCAATCTGCGAAAGTCTCTTTCAAAAGACAATTTGCATAATTGAATTGTCTTTGTTCTCAGGTTGTATCATTAAATATTATGATATTTTTTAAGGGATTTTGCAACTATAAATTTTTTTGTCTCTCCTTTCTTCAAACCTCATTGAATATAAAATTAATTTAGAGACAAGCAATATGCATTAAGGTAGAGATGATATTAAATAACCAACATCATTGGTCTTAATTAAATCGTTGATTGTTTCTAGGTGAATATTGTTTCCATAAGAGGTTCATCATCTCTTAGTTAAAGATTTATCTTTTAAATATATAATTTTTTTTATGTAATGTCCCCATTTTGGGACATTATAACATTACAACATTTCAGAGTGTTATTCCAACCTGAGTAGCCAGATAGTGACAGAGAGTCTGGGAGATACCTGAGAGATTTTATTTGGGTCCGAATTTTGCATTGTTCATCATTAGATCCATTCCGCATAGCTTGGCTTCTATTTCACAGACCAATTTATCGTACCTTGAGTTATTAAGGGTCATATCTTAATTAAATTCACTAAGAAGGTGATAATGGCATATTACTTGAGAAACCTCTTAGTGTGATAGCTCATCGAAATCAGGAAGAAGAGAACTACATGATAAGATGGTGAGAAGTGACTTCAAAGTATCGAGAAGCCATAAGGATGGATAACCACTTTAGGAGGTAAAATGATTAATTGACTAATTACTCAAGGATTTTAATCATGGAATAATAAAATAAAGTAAAAAGTCAATGGAGGGAAGAAGTCAACAGTGAATTAGGGTTTCCCAAATAAAGGATTTAGGGCTCTTGGGTGTCAACAAAGGGAATTAGGGTTTCATCATGGATTTAGGGTTTTGGAAATCTATAAAGGAAGGGTCAAAGGACCCAATTCATCATTATGCAGATTACACTTGTCATTGAGGAGAAGAGGTGCATCTCAGGAGAGAGATAGTTCAGTGTATTCCGTGAGGAAGACACTACCATTGATTTCAAAGTTGAAAGACACACCCTAGTCATCTGAAGATCATCCAGTCTTCCATCATTCTTTAGTGCTCCCATATTTTGGGTATTATCTTTAGTTGCTTATTTGTATTCTGAATAAGATCCTTTGTCTCTTTGATCTAGCTGAGTGTTGTTATTTTATTCAGCGGGTACTTGCTTATTTATATTCCCGCTAAGATCCTTTGTATGTTGATCTAATGAGTATTGTCGCTATTCAACCGCATTCGCCATTTTTGTATCTCCACAGAGATATCATAATACAAACTTGCAGTGCTTTGATGCATTTATTATTTGTATGATCATTTATATGTTGTAAACCTTGATCCTACACAATAACACATTAGCAGTCTTTCCTAGACTAGCTAAGTCAGAAACATTACAAGGTATCAGAGTTGGTTTTCCTGCCAACTCAAGGGGAAAATCAGATAAGGATGTAGATACATCATTACCAGCGAGTGGATTGACAGGAGCACGGATGGAGCCTACACCCATTAGATGCAGGGGAGTGTTTCTACAGTTGCAAAGTTCCTTAGAAGCCAAATCACAGATGCAGGGGTAAGGGAAGGTGCACATTGTTGAGGTGCACTATGATAATGAGGATGAAGAGATGCATGTGAATGCAAACTATAGATGCCTATTTAGAGCAGTCTGATAAGGTAGTGAGTTCATGCATCTGAGGGACAGTTGAGGGACACGAAGGATATCGCGATATCCTTCATTTTCTTCTATCAAGTAATGTTGAGGATTCACCACTTCAACATAGTGGTGACACTCGTGAGGATCCATATGTGTTGGCACCCTAAAACATGATAGAGATTAGAGGTTGGATTGACCTACCGGTGGTGTAGACATGGCTTCCAGGGAGAATGATGAGCTTCCTATGATGAGGGAACCACATTTTTCATCTCGGCCACCCATGCTAGCTAATGACACATGAGGATACTCAATGGCATTCCTCGGACATGTGGTAGAGGAGCCTTGTGTGGGATTGTACACAAGGAACATAAGGATCTGTAGACCCAGGAGGAGAGGTGGCTGGCTTGGAGATAGTTGACCTTTACACATACCTATCAATATGAAGAGAGTGAATCACCACTCTTGGAAATTCCATTGATGCACTGTGCTGTGGGAGAGTTTTGACATCTTGTTGCATTGACTCACCCCTGTGGATCGCATCTACATTGATGAGGGATGCACCTCTCATTGTCGGAATGACCATAGCACGTGTCTGGACACATATGTATGGGATCCAGGCGCATATGATATTGGTAGGGTGAGTGCACAGGAGGGATGTTAACTGCCCATACAGATATGGTGCGATTCAGATAGGGTCCATAGTTGGTGATGGCGCAGTTGGCATGCAGGAGGACTCAGTAGCATATGGGACAGTGTGCAGTTCAGTGCCTTATATTTTGAGGGAGGTGTTGTTGGGGATTCCATTGCACACCATCAGAGAGGCGAGGTAGCACTTCCAACAGGATTGCACTTCGGGGAGTCATGACACTCATGTGATGGAGGAGTCAGCTGAGGGCATGATCATGGAGCCACTCAGATGCACATGATACACATGCATTGGTGGCAGGTTATTGTTGAGGGCCTCGATGGCACATGATATAGTTTAGATGGGGGACTTGTAATTAATGACTTCCATAAACTCAGGGAGAGATTGATTGTGATGAGGGCTGACTCACATTAGTTGTTGATGGATAGGGATTACCTATTGAGGTTGGCGAGATGTATCACAGGCATTGAGGGAGCAGGAGGTTAAGGTGGACCAACTCACTCATGAATTGGTAAGAACACATGGATTCTTAAAAGGCACAATGAAAAACCTTTAGGAATCGTGAGTCCAGATCAGTTGAGCTCCCTTTGAGGAAACTAGGACAAAAATCCACTACACCTATTTCAACAGAGTCAGATATATCCCTCAACAACATTGTGAGAGGATGCGTTGTGTTTAGTAGAGGAGCACCAAATGATGGATGATAATGAGGAGTACCCAGATCACTAATGAGTATGGAGAGAGATGATCCGGAGATACATGAGGATATCCATATCATAGGGACCACCATTCACGAGGAGCTCTGAGATAGTTAGTCCCACACGTACACATGGGGATTCCAGAGCTAGGGGAAGTTTTGGACACTTCCATTTATGTTCCATGATTGGTTGACCTTCATGTAGAAGATGACCCTGTAGTACACCCATGATCCATGATGTTGCAGGTGTATACAGGAGATCACATGATTATGCAGGGGCACACAATGATGATTTGTAGTTCATAGAGACATACATAGATGTACAATGGGATCTGTGGCCATTACACCGGATGAAGGTGGAGGATAAAAAATTCAAGAGCATGGAGATTCTCCCTTGCAACAAGATACAGATCCTGAGATCACCTTCACCGTAGAAGCATTTGCGTGAGTGATTATGGATGGGGAATGATTGACCCACAATTGGTAGAGATACCCATTGTTAAAATCTGATGGCTGGTGTTCAGTGATGATTACATGTGATTATTTACCATGGGTGCCCATGGATGAGATTTCCTTGTTAAGACCTTTGGATTGACCTTTCAAAGCATATGCTACTTCCAAATTCCAAGGCCATTGCAGATATTTATGATGGCCTTTCTCGATACTTTCATCATTGATAGAAACAGGGGAGCTAGACAGTTGGTAGGGGTATGGAGAGTTGGTAGGACAGACCACCTAATAGAGTGTCTTGGATTGCATACATCAAGCATAGGGTGGACTACCTGTGGGCAACAGCTGAGGTCTTGGGCATGATGGAGAGTATAATAGGCCATGGGACAGAGGAAATCTCAAAGGTTGCTACATATTCAGACTCTCATTGGGATGAGGGTGGAGTGATTTCGACAATCACCAGTAGGGCACATCAACAATTAGTGGGATTGGAAGTGATGAAATCTCCAAATTTGGACATGGGATCCAGGAGTCCATTTGGTCAATAGTTTGTTTCATCTTATGAGGATCCAAAAGTGGAGGATCCAGAATGATACTTTGAGCAGACGGTCATGATCATAGTAGAGCAGCATCAGCATGATGTTCCCTGTCAGAGACTAGCATGATACCCTAGGATTACGTGGTTGGGCAGCATTTCATTGATTGACATGGGCGAGTGGACCTTTGTAGGGGGGGAAGTCCCCTTGATTTTCCATTGAGTTTCAAGATAGAGAGCACATCAATCGTTGGTGATTCATTGAGGTCTCGTAGTACCTCACTATGGAAACAAAATTTTCAATCATGGGGTTGTTTTGGTTTTGGTATGGTCTGGTAGGACAAACTTATTTCGGCTTGAGACCATGTGTTATTTGCAGAGACTCCGCATGGTAGTGATATGTTACATGATTATATCTCACAAGGCATTGCAATTCATATTTTGATATGGGATCCGGGATTGAAATTCTTGGTAGTTCAACATTTGGATGGAGCTGATCTTTTAGATTAGAGTGGCTGCCTCTGGGAGTTAACTGAGACTTCACATTGATCATTCTACTCATCATGGGCGTTTGGGTGTCATGCGTGGTGAGCACTTGGAGAGACCACATCTTGAGGGGAGTCTACCTTGTGTCACACAGGTGGATATGGGACCCTGGTATCATATGTAGTTGGATTCAGTTATTGCTTGAGGATAAGCAATCTTCCAGCAGGGAGGACTGTAATGTCCCCATTTTGGGACATTATAACATTACAACATTTCAGAGTTTTATGCCTACCTGAGTAGCCAGATAGGGGTGACAGAGAGTTCGGGAGATACTAAGGAGTTTATTTGGGCCCAACTTGCATTGTTCATCATCAGGATCTATTCCGCACAGCTTGGCTTTGGTTTCGTTGCATTCCGACGATTTTCGTAATTTTGAGTTATTATGGGTCATATCTTAATTAAATTCACTAAGAAGGTCATAATGGGCATATTACTTGGAGAAACCTCTTAGTGTGATATCTCATCGGAATTGGGAAGAAGAGCACTACAGGATAAGATGGTGAGAAGTGAATTTCAGTGGTTGGAGAAGCCATAAGGATGGATAAATCACTTTTTAGAGGTAAAATGATTAATTAATTAATTAATTAAGTGATTTAATCATGGAATAATAAAATAAAGTAAAAGTCACTTGGAGGGAAGAAGTCAACAGTGAATTAGGGTTTTAGCAGTGATTTAGGGTTTTGGAAGTCAATAGTGAATTAGGGTTTCAGCAGGGATTTAGGGTTTTGGAAATCTATAAAGGAAGGGTCATCGACCTAATTCATCATTATGCAGATTATGACTTGTCATTGAGGAAAAGAGGCGAATCTCAGGAGAGATATTTCAGTGTATTCCAGGAGGAAGACATCAGTTGGTTGATTTCGGTGTTGAAAGACACACCCTAGTCACCGGGAAGATCATCCAGGTCTTCCATTATTCTTTAGTGCTCCCATATTCTGGGTATTATATTTTAGTTGCTTATTTGTATTCCGGCTAAGATCCTTTTGTCTTTTGATCTAGTCGAGTGTTGTTATTTTATTTAGTGGCAGTTGCTTATTTATATTCCAGCTAAGATCCTTTGTATGTTGATCTAGTCGAGTATTGTCAGTTATTCAGCCGCATTCGGCCATTTTTGTAATCCACAAAGATATCATAATACAAAATTGCAGTCCTTTGTTGCGTTTATTATTTCTATGATCATTTATATGTTGTAAACCTTTGATCCTACACACACATTAGAAACGTTTCCTAGACTAGCCAAGTCAGGAACATTACATTTTACCTTTCTGTTTTCTCAAAAGAATACTACATGATTTGACAATGCCTCCATCCCAACAACATTTGAGGTTCCCCATGAATTGTTCATTGTAGGGTTTGAATATGGGTTTTCAGTGCATGGAAACCTAAAGAGTACCTAGAAACTTTATAAATCCAATGGAAAGGATACATCAAGCTCATCACCGATGATGCTGAGATATATAGATAATACACTATATGAGTAAGAAAAGAGTAACTACAACTTTGGTGACTTGTACACTGATCCAGATTATTTTCGGCACGAAATGAGAGCGAAGATATAATAAATAAATGTATAGAGATATATTATATATCCAATAATATAGAAAATATATATCATAGATATAACCATAAACACAAGACAAAGTAATACACAATTTCTATGAATGAGTGAAATGTACAAAATTGTAGAAACACAGAGTGAAAAACTCGCTAGAATGGTGACAACTTATCTCTGAGAGATGTGACGGCTACTCGCATTCGCCAGAAGATGATTGTTACAATGAGGCTCCAAAGTCCTTTTTAACATAAATAAAATCCAAAACCCTAATCCTGGAAGATGAAAATCCAATAGTTTTGTGGACCTCGTTTTGGGTAGTTTGGTGTATCAACTTCATGGGGGCGTAACTTTGGCATACGATCTCTGTTTGGGGCACACTATAGCTTGTTGGAAAGGTATCGACGGAGATTTTTATTTCGATGGATCAGTAAGATATTTTGGCTATCATTGAGGTGCTAGATCGTGAAAAATAAAATAAAATTAGTCCCTCAAAATAGACTTGAAAGGTTAAGAACCAAAAAACTACTAAAAATAGTAAGTTGCCAAAAAACGGTTTTGAGCCAGTTGGAATAGGTGGGTGGCCACCGATATCCAGCTGGATAAATTCTCTCTCCTTATGAATCAATTTTCTCCATTGCATTGAGTTTTTGGGGGAGAGGGGGAAGTGTTTGTTGAATCTGGACCTTCGTGAGTTGTTTTCCTTGTTGGAGAAGTTGTGTTACTTGGTTTGTGGGAGGTTGTCGAGAACCTGATGAGATGACTGTGTGAAGAAGGAATATTTGTGCTTTGCTTCAATATTTTTTACCTACTTCTGTTGTATAGAAGGTGCCTTGAACTGAGGTTGCAGTGGTCGCAGTGTCCTTCTGTTCACCTTTTGAACAGATTCTGAAGAAGTTGAATTTTGTAGTATGATATACTATCTTGCGATAATGTTTAGGTGGGAAAGTAGTCGAAACTACCTATGGTATCCTATAGAGATGACCCCCCATAGTAACAATGACACTATGGGGTCGAGACTCATAAATAACATGGCACTTCTACATATATGGATAGCCCAAAAGAACATCATAGACATCCAGTGGGACAACATCACATAATACCTCATCCTTGAAGGGTTGGATGTCGTATGACAATCGACACTACTGGCTGACATATATATCTCATCCTTAGTGAAGACACCAGATGTTTTATGGTTACGAGTGTGGTGTTATCGATAATACCAACTATTTGATGACCTCTGTTGAGATGAGTTTCTTTTAGCTTCTGATTTCAACAATAAATTGTAGTGAGGTCCCCTTCACCCACATCTGTGAATGAAAAATGAGCTCCCCCTCTTCAAGAACTATTGTTTCTTCTGGTTGAATTGTTGCGGTTGCAACAGTAGTAGTGGGGTCTACGTCGATGATCTATCTTCTGCCATTATTTTATGAATCAGATTTCGAATCAAAGTTCATCTCCTTTTCTTTGATCTTAGCCACCAATGATTGTTTTTTAGTGACATTCATTAGTGTTGTGCCAGGAGATTTTGTGAAAACCGCACCACTTTCTAGTGTTCTTCATATTTCCTTTATCCTTTTTTTTCTATGGCTTGGATTGGTTTTCTAAAGGCTGGTTGTTAGGGTCGTCTTTACCATACTTTGGTTGATGCATATTTTCAAACCCGAACTCTCTCTTTTTCTAGTGCTTAAATTTCTGCTCAATTTTAACAACATATTGATAAGCAACACCCAGTGACGAGATGTCCAGAAAATCCATTTCAGTTTGGATGTATTTGCTTACATCCCCACGGTATTTCAAAACTAGATGTTGCTCAAAATATTTGATACCCAGTTTGATGCACAAGGTATGGAAGGTATTGGTGAACTTCAACATTGCTTGGCCCCTCTTTTTCCACAATGTGGTCCATCTCATGTATTGGTCATCATAGTTTCCAATAGGGTAATATTGTTCCTTGACTGCATCCACAAAAAAATCCCAAGTCGGCTTGGCCCCATATATTCTAGACTTCTTTGTGGAACATTTCTCCGAGTAAGTTTCCCACCAATGTTTGACATGGGGGAGATACTTAATGAGTGCGAAGGTGATCATTTCCACATCGGAGAAATTATGAACAGATAGATAACCTTCTAGTAGATTTAACCATTTTTCTAGGGAAGCCGCATCTATCTATCCTTCAAATATGAGAATATAAAAATTAACTTGTACCTTGAAAGGCGAGGTGCCTCTAAAGTTGTTTTTTGATGAATACGTGCCTGTTTTTATCAGCAAGCGTTGAAGGATGTGGGAAAAATTCTCCATCATTTTGTCCCTATGCCGCATGAGAGCTTTCTTAGGCAACATATTAATAAAATATTTTTCTTCGTTGTTTTTCTTTTCTTCCTCCATGGAGGGTTTCTTGGGCATGCAAGAGTGATTATCCTCATGAGACACAATATCAAGACCAACTTGCTATACTTGGACCTCGCCAGGGACATGCACTTAAAAATGATCAAGAGTAGTCTACTCTGATACCGCTGATCCATATTATTTTCGGCACAAAATGAGAGCGGAGATATCATAAATAAATGTACAAATATATATCATATATCCAATAATATAGTAGATATATATCATATATATAATCATAAACACAGAGATACATTAACACACAATTTCTTTTAATGAGAAATGTACAAAACTGTAGAAACACATAGTGAAAGACTTGGTAGAATGGTGGCAGTTTATCTCTGAGAAGAGATGTGACAGCCACTGGCTAACCCTAACCCTGAAAGATGAAAAACCCTAACCTTGGAAGATGAAAAACTAACAGTTTTATCAACCCCGTTTTGGGTAAAAATTTGAAGCACGTCACTGTTCATATATGGATCTTTCGTTATAGTAATTTTTTTCTTATGAATTAAATATTTATGATTTAACATTTGGAAGTTTGTGAAGGTGTAGTGTGGGGAGAACAATCCTATTCAATTGATACTTACTTGGATTATTATCTGCATTCATATTAACTCATTTATTCAATGTGAGCCCTAACATAACTACCCAAGCAAAAGAGCAACATAAACCATGGGGTCTTCTTCATGACTGAAGATGCATATGGTTGATCCATTGGCATTTCATTGAAGATACGTATGAGAGGTATTTGCAACAATTAAAATTGAACTTTTAAAAATTTTTGAACAGTTTGAATATGTAATAAAATTGTAATTTAAAATTCAATTTTAAGAAAAAAAATAAAATTTAAAATTTATTACTTATTTATAAAAGATAACAAATATTATATATATTTTTTAAAATGAGTTGATAGGTAGATTACAAAATGAAATATACAACTCTCAAAATTCATGTTGAAGGGTTTTCAATGAAATGTTGTTGAAAGCAATACATGACCATTTGCAAAATCAACTTAATGTTTTCAAAAACATTTTGAATGAAATGTTATTAAAAAAATTCCGAATTCAAAAAAATAGAGTCTATTTTTATGTTATGAATACATTCTTTAATCTAAACTTTAATCCATTTAAATTCTTAGTAAATTCTTTGGAAGTCAATGTAAAGCTTTAATCCATTTAAATTCTTAGTAAATTATTTGGAAGTCAATGAAATTATTCTAAACCTATTAAAATTATTAATTACCATCCAAATTTTCAAGACTTATTAGTTTTCAGCCATGGATTTAGGTGCCATTTTTGTTGAAGTTAAGTTTTTTTTTTCTTAGGTTATAGTTTGCTTCATAATGCCCCATTTACAAAAAAAAAAAAAAGTTAGAATGCATAATATTTGTATATGAAAATGAACATGTGTCTATATTAATTAAATATTATTGCTTTGTGCATGCTTCAATTGCTATCATTGCTGATTTGATTTTACTATGATATTATCTTTTTTTTTTCAACCTTGCATCATTTTTTGTTTTCATATTTTCCCCTTGAGTTTTTGAGAATTTATAGATAGTTTTTATGTGCTCTTTACATTCTTATAGCAAAAAAAACATTGAGATAGTTATTTATTTTAATGAGTTTCCTTGTTGACTTGCAAGAAAATACATTGTAGATAGCTTTAATGTGCTCTTTACATTTTTATAACAAAAAACATTGAGATAGTTGCTTATTGTAATAATTTTCCTTGTTGACTTGCAAGAAAAGATATTGTCTTCTATTGAAACACATATTAACAAATTTTCTAGACTAGGTTGGAGTTTCTATCAATAGACATTGAATGCAAGGTATGCACATTTTCTCAATATGTAAATGCTAATAATGGGTGGTTCTTATTTATGTGGAGAAAAAAAATGCATGTTAAAGTTGTTTTTTTTCTTACCATTCAAAAGTAACTAGAAGAAAAAATATATTCCAATTGAAACTCCAAATATAAAAGAAGGAAAAAAAAACATATGTCTAAAGAAGAGAATTTTATTAGACATCAAAAACATGACATTAATGTTATTTTACAAAAATATAACTTGTTTTTCTTGGACAACTTTTCATATACTCCTGGAGATTGTTTATTTGGCACTCTCAAAGTTCTACTACATAATAGATAAGAATCTATAGAATTGAGAGAAGGTAAAATACAACATTTCAAAGCTTACAAAAAAATGATATTGAAGGACTGTAACTCATAAACATGAATTGAAAAAAAAATTATGGATGGAAATGCATAATGTTGATGGTCCGGAGATTTATTTGCAATGAATGTCGAAGTCAGCTTCTATTGTTCTACCACTAGAATAAAGAGGTCTTTGGGGAGACATTTTCTGCATACATTGGTTGTCAAAATGGATCAAAATATCAATACGAATTTGGTCAAAGACACAAATGAAGACACACTTACATTTCAATTCAACTTTAAGCAACAACACATATAATGTATTGTTTCATGATAACAACCATCTTTCTGGACATTTTGAATCACTCTGTGCAAAAGACAAATTTCCACCATCAATAGTCAGAGAGACAATGAAGGGCATATGAAATATGAAAATGTAGAACAACAATGGGAATATATACAAAACAAATTGTTATCAAATTGATTTGAACAAGTGCATGAATTGAATATTACTTACAATCAAATTTCCTTTGAAACCATTTGTTATTTAATACAACATGAATATGATATGCCTTGATTACGATGTATAATGACACAAATGTTTTCGAATGTAGTTATGCATAATGATTATTTTTCAATTATATGCATAGAAAAATATATCAAAATTGATATACAAAAAGGTGTCCCAAGAGTTTCAAATTGGCAAGCGTATATTGAGCATTTGGCATTGCCATATGAGAAAGGAAAGGTAGAAAGTAGTCTTTTTATTTATGATTGGATGGCCTATATTTGGGACATATAAATGTGAATACGATCTGTCGATACAACCTCTATGTTAACTATATTCCATTCAATGAGAAAATCATCAAATATATTTAATGTTATTCATTTTTGAACAAACACAAGGCATTTTCATTTTGATCCATTGCAACAAATAAGAGAGACAAATATTAACATCAAGCCAATATTGTATCCTAGAAAACTAGACAGAGATAATAAAAGTATGTCTCTTCAATATCTAAAAAAATTAATTAGGGGCAATGTTGTGCCACCACAAGAAACAATGACATTTGATCTAGAAGTAGCTAAAATTGAAGAAAAAAATGAAAATGAAAATGTTATTAGTGAGGAATTCTAATCATTGAAACAAGACAACAAAAATAATAGAAAAAAAATAATTAGGCTTTCTCATGGAAGTAAGGAAGAACAAGAAAATGTACTTCTGACACTAGCCGAGAAATCATTTGAGAGAAATGTCATTGACACACCTATCTATGATTGCTTGGTCTGTAATCACAATTTGTTTTAGAAAATATGTAGTAAACAAAAAACAAATATATATATACAGAAACTTGACACTTAAATAGGAAAAACATAATTGAAAGAATGCACAAATGACAATTTAGAAAATCAATATACTTGCAAACCTTGTCAAAAGAGCTTGCAAGGTGATGATAATAAAAAAATTGCATGTCCACGACACATTAGATGAAATAAGTGTATACACATAATGAAACAACTAAATGAATTAGAGGAAATGTTAATAACATTGATATTACCTTTCTTGCAAATTCAAGAGCTAGGTAAAAATTATAGAGGACAACAAATGGGCTTAATTGGAGGTGTAATCAATGTGCTTGCTGACACATCTCGAATTCAACGTACTTTACCTCATGAAACAAAATAAATTGACATGGTTGCAATGGTAATAAAGAAAAATCTATGCTACAAAATGTCTTATGCTTTTGGTCGCATTTGTGTACACATGGTCATGAAGTCATTAAAGAGACTATCCAAAATCATGTTGTATAAGTTGGAGAAAGTTACTATAAATGACAATTGGAAACAAATTTTTAACCAGGTCGAAGATGCACATGCAATTGAAACTAATAATGAAATGGACAATGACACTAATGAAAACATTAAAGAACCAATTAAAAAGACACTAATCCATGGATTCATGGACTCACATAATATATATGATCTTCAAAACAATCAAATAAAAATTTCTCCTGCTAAAGGATAGATGCCATTAAAAAAATTTCAATATAGATATTTAGAGGAAATGAGAATCCCTACACTTTTTTTATGGAGAAAAAACACCAAACAAAATTTTAAAAAATCACATATCAACAAATTTCTCAATGGAAAGTATTGCACAAAGGCCATGACTTTGTGTACCACATCACACATTTGTTTTAAAAGAAGTTAAAATTATTCTTAAACAAGTGCTTAATTGTATTTGGATTAGAGTAAGAAAAGGACCAATGAAAGAAAGAAAACTAGTAGAAAAATATGTTAAGTCAAAACCAAATTTGGATTGCATTGTAAAATAATACATTGGTTACATGGATCTAAAATCAATTTGCACATCACCAGATTACCTTCTAGGTTTATGTATTAACCTTTCTACAATGATGTGACAACTAGGACCATCGACGCTATTTGTATCCTTTAGTAATGTAGAAAATCATTAGAAACCATTAATCAATGGTCTAAAACATATAAAAGAAAAAAGAAAAAAAAAACTAGCCATTGAAAATGACATAGAAAAAAATGAAGTTGAAACGTTGATAAGGAATGATCCAGTGACTTGTGTATGATATTAAAAAAATAGGATAAATGATCTGCGACAACTAATTTATTATGATTACAGGTACTATGGTGAGCTGAAAGACCATTTCTTTGTAACATAGTTCCAAAATAGAGGAAGTCAACATGACCATGCATTGCTATGGATAAAGGATGCACCCATATATGGGAGAACTACAAATGTTGAAATAAAAGACTTTGTAAATAGATATTTTTATTTGATTCAAGAATAATTGCAAATGATATTAAAACAATTCAACATCATCATCACACAAGATCTTGCAGGAAAAAGAAAAATGTTCACTGTAGGTTCAATTTCCCCATTCTTCCAATGAGAAAAACAAGAATACTTGAACCAACACAATTTAACAATGATACAACAAAGAAAATGAAAAACTATTTTTTGACACTCTATAGCATGCTAAATATAATGAGGCATTTGTGTTCAATAGCTTCTTAGAGAGCTTGGGTTTGAAATAAGATGAATACATCAATGCAATTAAATGTAGTTTAAATCGAACAACAATTTTATTAAAGAGAATATTAGTAGACATATGGACTAATAGTTTCTCTCTTCATATTCCAAGAATTTGGAATGCAAACACATATTCTCAATTCGTACTTGATTCATATGAAACAACTACATATTATAGCTCTTACATGATGAAAATTGATAAAACAATGACAATTTCATTGAATTATATACGAGAATAATACCAAAAAACAAATCTCAATGTTGTACAAACAATAAGTAGGCTCGTAAAATATTTGTTAAACTTGCAACAAATGTCTATACAATAAGTTGTATATATTGTTTTGTCTCTACCCTTAAATACAAGTTCAAGGAAATGTATATTTATTAATACTTCACCCAAAGATCAACATGCATTTATTCTCAAAAAACCAAAAGATCTACAACGAGAACAATATAATTCAGAAGACATATATGCTTAGCATAATTTTCATCAATCTATACAAAAATGGGCAATAAATGAAGAAATAGTGGTATGTAATATGTCATTAGATACGTGAGGTATAGTGAACATAAAGATGCTAAAAAATTCTATAGAGAACACTTTATGCTATATGATCCATATAGACTTGATCAAACCTTTTTTAATAAGCACTATTCAACTTGGAAGAATTTCTACATGAGATTAAAAGAAACCATAACAAAAATGAACAAAATTTCACATATACAACTAAAGCATGGGGTGACCTTGATGATGCATCAAGCATGCTTGAAGCTAGAGATTATGAAGTGTTTAATAGAAATGTAGTTAAAGAGAATCAATCGATTGTTAATAACATCATATCTAATGATAATAACAACTATGAAGAATATGATATTGATACTAACCTCTAATACTTTCAAAACATTAAAAAAATAAAAAGAAAAACCTTACCATGTTGTACAACAACCACATATATTATAGAATACATAATTATATAGCATGATAAGAAAATTGAACAAAGAACAAGAATCTATAGTGAAAGCTATATTGAGCAAAAAGAAAAAGGTCCCAAATGAATAAATCCATTTGTTTTTTACAGTAGGCATAGGGACTGGGAAAATGTTTGTTGGGAAGGGAATTTTCCAATCCCTTTTGTGCATGTACAATAATAGAAAAAAATACGAACCACTTAAATTAAAATGAATCATAAAAACTTACACAGGAAAAAAACCATTTAATCCAGGAGGTGTCACGTTACACTTTGCATTTTGCATTCCCTTTAACAAATCAGAATACATATATTTAAGAAAAATGTTGGACACATTGAGAAAACACTACTAACAACTTTGTGTTGTGATAATCGATGAGGCATCCCTTTTTGGTTCGACGTCCTTGTACCAAATTGATAAATGATTGGGAGAAATAAAACATATCCCAACAAAATATTTTGGAAATGTTGACATAATATTATGCGGGGACTTGTATACAAAAAAAACTTATCAAAGATTCTCTGATCTTTGAAAACCCAATGTTGAATAAGGAGAAATTGTCATATACTTTTTGGAAAGAAAAAGTAAAATGTTATGAGTTTCACATGTCGATGCATCAAAGAGACAAAGATTTTATTAGATTTTTTAACAAAATGAGATTGAATGAGTAGTCTAATGACGACATAGAATACATAAAACACCATTTTTATAGATCACCACCAATAGATCCTCTATTTCCATTATTTAAAAAAAAAAATATGTGCAAAGACATAATAAAAAATTTCTTTCACAAGTAGATGAAGAATTGATAACTCTTGAAGCATTTGAAGCAGTTGAAAGGTGTCAAGAAAAAATTACAACTTATGAAAAAAACGTTACCTTGCCATAAAAAAATATTAGTCAAGATAAATATCCTAGTTAACCTATATGTTGGAAACTCCAACATAGAATATGACCTTGTCAATGGTGTTGATGGAGCATTGAAGGGTTATTCAGAAGGAAAAAATTAATTGGATAAAATTTGTTGATCGAGTTGTCAGAAAATTACAAAGAATAAAGTTTCATGAATTATATGACAAAAATATTTCACCAAGTTGGAAACTGATATTGCTAATTGCAAAGCCATTTCTATGCACTAGAGGAAAGAATCAAACTACAAGACAAAAAAAATTCCCAATACAATTAGCTTATGCTAGAACAATACACAGAGCATAGGGATTGACATTAGATAATCTTGCATTTGATCCAAGTAATATTATAACACATGGATTAGTACATAAAAATTTATCGTGAGTCAAAACCATGAATTCACTATTTCTAATTCAAACATTAACATAAGAAAAAAAAATTGTCAAATAAAAAGTGACAACATAAATGAAATGTTTATTAGAAAATCAATTATGGAAATTAGACTGTATTGGCATCACATGTTCCAATAGACTTTCAGTTGTAACTTTGAACACAAGTAGTCTACATGCACACCTTGATGACATTCTACAAGATGAATACCTTATGAATAATCTGATCCTTTGTTTCCAAGAGACAAACAAATTTCCCTCCAAGCAAAGATAAATTTTCCAAATTCAATTTTAATGCAACATACTCTATCCATGATGTCCTTTCTTGTATAGAAAGAAACATAGTCATAATTGCAACAATTTTTTTTTATAGTAACGAAGTTGAACTTGTTATGTCAAAGGTATGTGTCCAACAACAGGTTTGCATAATGAACATATTGTTGGAAATATTTTTTTCATTGATGTCAAATATAGGGGGAGACTACATATGTCCAAGATAAAGATTGAAATATGGGAATGGTTGGAAAGATTGTTTTTAGATTATTGATACTTAGTTTGGGTACCCTATATGTGAAGGAATTTTTAACCTACATACCTAGATCAAATGGGAGGATATGTTATATGGTTGGAAAGCTTATTCCAATACCTTTCCAATGGTATATGGAATTCCCTCTAACTCCCTAAGAATGATGAGATATGGAATTTTCTATCCGACAACCTAGCTAGAAAATTTAGGTGGACTAGTTATAAGTGCAATAACTATGGTCACATAGCATGTGACTATATAAGTAACATAATAAAGTACTCCCAAAGTTAGACTAGTTCCAATCGTTGATCATTATGGGCCCCACTAGTAAATTGGAAAATCGAGAATTGACGGAGAGCGTCGATGCAAAGACACATGTTAGCAATTGTCTAGGTGAATGGATTTTGCACGAGTTCATGTGGCTCAGTGTTGACCATTTTCGGAGCACAAACTTGATGGATTCCTAGAATTCCCCCAATAGCCTAGAAGTGTGAGTCCAATGAGAGGATGTCAAAACACAGGTGTAACCTCCTCGCTAACATGACTTTCTAGAAGGGTGGTTAGTGTGAGTTAAAGTGAGATCTGTAACTTACACAAAGTTGGATGAGTTGAGAGGAGTTTACCTGGTAGGAGAGTTGTAAGCTCCAAATCAATCTCAACCGTCTATCGAGAGATTGAAAGTTACACCCACGACCGTTTATTTCGAAGAAGGGTGTATTATTAGATGCTATGGTATCAGAGTAGGGAATGTGCATTAACTTTTCTCACTCTGAACGAATGGAATCAAAGGGGAATATTCTTCTATACCCTATCAGTCAGAGGTAAGTCACAAGAGTACTAGTAAAAAGTACTAGTGATGGTTCCTATGGTTCTGCATGGAACATACTTGTTTGATGGCAGAATTTCACAGGAACACGTAGGTGCGATGTAGTTTCTATGTCGGACGATGAACGTGCTAAGGTGTCACTTGGATTCCACATGTCAACATTCAGATAGGTCAAGACCAAGGAACTTTAGAAAGGCCATGACTTTCGATCTGAGACTCGGTTCCAAAAGAAACACCATCGTTGGAAGGATCATGATGAGTAGGAGGCGATGAAGCTCCACATAGGGTACATAAATGACTAATAAAGTGATTATTATGATACCCCATCCATTATAAAGGATACTTAGAGGGGTCAGGTGTACTACATTATTTTGGCACTCTTGACCTCCTTGTTATGGAGTTAACAATGTTGCAGTTATTTCCCCTTCAATCACTAGCAAATCAATTTTTGGAGGAGAGTGGACATGACCATGAATAGTTTCTGGAACGTTTAACTATCCAACAAGAGGTTGCACCATAGGAACTTCTTCACCAGAATGTTGTGCACCAATTGCCTCTCTAATTTCATTCATTGTATAATCATCTCCAAGAAAATCCTCCATCATATGGTCATCCACAACAACTTGTCTTGATGAGATACTGATTGGAGGTGCAATACAAGTCTGAACTAGATTTGTCTCTACTGAACTCTACACTTTGCTTGTGGTGATGGAGGAGAAATAACAATGACATTTGTTCCACTAGAAATTGGATTTCCCTCTTTTGAAAGCCTACACTTTGACATACATAACCTTTCATTTTATCTTTCTTCATTTACCTTTTCAATGGGTATTTATTTCCTCGGGGACCTTCTATCTCGATTTCGTTGATTCCCCATGTTTAAAGAGAAAAATTGTCTTCCAAGAACTCCACAACAAATTCACCTTGGTGTTGCACAAGAAGACACAATTAACAATTCCAATTCCAAGTCGACAAATTTGTCTTGGTATTACACAATAAGACACAACTAACAATTATGATTCCAATTGGACAAATTTTTCTTGGTATTACACAAGAAGACACAACTAACAATTCTAGTTTGAATTGGATAAATTTGTGTTGGTATTACACAGGAAGACACAACTAACAATTGCAATTGGACAAATTTGTCTTGGTATTACACAAGAATAAACAAATAACAATTCCAAATTGAATTGGACAAATTTGTCTTCCAATTCTTCCCACAATTGTCTTGCAATAGCACAAAATTGTCTATGAATTAAACAACACAACAAAAAGAATAAAAATATGTATTTTCTTGTTATTTTTGCGTACAAATGTTGGGATTGTTCACATTTTTTAGATAGATGAGATTGAGTGTGCTTGGAACATAAAACTTCCCAACAGGAACATATGTGCATTCCTATAATGTGTGCATACTAAAGTGTGTGCACGTTCTAGGAACGTGAAAGCATTCTTGTTTGGTATGGATGAACACCCAAACTCAAGTCTTTCAAGTCACAATAATGTGTGCATGCTTGTAATTTAATGGATACATAATTTATTGTGTACCAAACATCTTTATGAATAAATATGTATAGGGGTTTTGGGATAGCTAGGAACTAAGAGCTTAGGATTGGAAGCGTTTTGAAGAATATAACAATGGTTAGAGCACCAAGATGTGGGTGCAAGGGTTGTGGCACCTTTAACAAGAGGTATAGGAATAGTTCAATTAGGGATCAGGTGTGGAGGGGGTTAAGGCTCAATTATAGGTTATTCCTAGGCTTAGATGGAGCTACGGGTTCTAGGTCATGGTCTAGCTCTAGCTCTAGGTATATTTTGTGGTCTAGATCATGGTCTAGGTCTAGCTCTAAGTCTATCTCATGGTCTACGTCATGGTTATCATGTGGGTCTAGGTCATGGTCTAGGTCATGGTATAGGTCGTGAAATGTCTAGGTGCAGTTCTAGGTATTGAAATGTCTAGGTCAATGCCATTTCTTTCCTTGCAATGTACCAAACTTGATATAGTGTTTGAGAGTCTATGAGGGAGAGAGAGGAATACATAGAGTGGGAGTAGAGAGAGAGTGTGTATGAGAGTGTAAGAGTTAGAGAGAGGAATATAAAGAGAGGGGGTGGAGAGGGAGGAAGAAAGAGAGCATGAGAGGGGGAGAGAGGAAGAAAGAGAGGGGGGTAGAGAGAGAGGAAGAAAGAGAGTGTGAGAGGGGGAGAGAGGAAGATAAAGAGGGGGGTTGGAGAGAGAGAGAGAGGAAGAAAGAGAGTGTGAGAGGGGAAGATAGGAAGAAAAAGAGAGTGTTTGAGAATTATGGAGAGGGAAATAGAGAGGGGGGGTAGAGGGAGGGAGAGAGAGAGTGAGAAGAAGGGGTGGGGGAGAGAGGGAAGGGGTTTAGATAGAGGAAAAGAGAGAAAAGGGGAGAGTGTGGGGGATATGGTGAGTGAGAGAGTGAGGGTTAGATGGCAGAGGTAAAGAGACAAGAGGGGTAGAAAGGGATTTTTTGAGAGTGTGAGAGGGTTGGAGAGGGAGACCAAGAGGGGGGGTAGAGAGAGATAGTGATAGGAAGGGGGGAAAGAGAGTGAAGTGGGGTAAAGAGGTAAAGAGAGAAAAGGGGGAATAGTAGGGGATAAATAGGGAGAGGGATAGAAAATGTGGGGGAGAGAGGGGTACATGTAGGAGAGAGAGAGGGGGAGGGGTGCGCGAGAAGGGTAGAGAGAGGTGCGAGAGAGATTGTAGATGTAGGAGAGAGAAAGGGGAGATAGTGGGAGGGAGGGGAATAGAGGGAGGGAGAGAGAGAGACTGCGTGAGAGTGTGAGAGGGGAAGTAGAAAGGGAGTGTTTGAGAGTGTGAGAGGTAAGGGAGAAGGATACAAAGAGGGAGAGGTAGAGAGAGAGAGTGAGAAGCAGGGGGGAAGGGGGATAGAAAGAGGT
>SNQJ01S0002418.1:160754-172786 GCA_010110895.2 Picea sitchensis | reverse complement strand
TAGGGTTTGTTGTACAAGCCTTGCTCTAGCAACACTTTGTTTCTCAAACCCTCTTGTCTTAGTTTTATGCTATCTTTTCAGAGCTAGTCGTCCTTGCCATTGAGTTAAGGAAGGAGGAGAGAGCACCGAGGCCTAGTTCTCCTACACCAAGGTGAGCCTCTCTCCCCTAGGGTTTCTGTCCTTGAGGCCTTGCTTTAGCAACACCTCGAGGCTTAATCCTCTAGTCCTTAGCCTCATTTTATTCTTTGACCCTTCAGCTCTTGCGTCTTTCACTTTTGACTCCATTAACCCTAAGGCATTGATCCTAAGAAATCTCTTGATCCTAAGAAACTACTTTCAAACTCTTGAATGAAACCCTAACTACACTAACCCTAGCCTTAACTAACCTACTAACCCTATATGTTGTCGTCATCTTTAGCTTTTAACACCTTTGTGCAGCAAACGTTTTCTTTCATAAGCAATTGAATGATGATTAAAGGCATAAATTAAATGAAGTGTTGATTTATTACTTTGAATGCCATATTGTTCCGGTATTTATTGGTGAGGTGACAATTTTTATTTCTATTTATAAACATTGACTTCGTCAATATTTATTGCTAAAATTGCTTATATGTTCATTAGATAGTGACATATTTATAGGAAGTAGTAGTACTAACCCATTGAATTAGCTTGCATATATCATTTGTTGTTGCTTTGTCTCAGGCAGGTATATCTTTGGGGTTTTACTTTATTATTGGTTGTTTCGCCGGGACTATCTGCTTGGTGGTGACTTGTGAGGGGGGAATTTATCCTGTCTTGTTATCCTTTTGCCTTCTCAAAACCCCAGGTCACCGGGGACATCTCCCCTGGGCCTCACCTCCCTAAAGAGAAAAAGCCATCCCATTGTGGTGACATTGGGTGGGATTGGTTCCTGTTACGCCAGTTTGACTTTTAAACCTCAAGCTTTTATCCCTTCTACAAACTGTGCGATAACAGGGCTCATGAATTGGAAGGAATATTCCTCCTCAAGTGGTGTGCCCACCTTCTCTAAGAATAGGATGCTTCCAAGTTGAACCATTTTAAAAATAGCATGTGCACGTGCATGAACTGAAAGTCAACCCAATGGAAGTGACACTGAACTATAATGAACTGGTTACTGGAGTGAACTGAATGATAAAAATAGAATGTCCACCTCAAGTAGGGCGCTCCATCTCCAAGGCCACAAATAGAATAGGTGGATGGATGAATATGCGGGAAGCTTCCTTCGTAATTGGAGCGTCCACCTTCTCCCAAAATACCAACAGACATGAACTGAACTAAACTGAAGTGTAAGTGAAGTCAGCTGGAACTAAACTCTACTCATTTGCCACTGCTATGTCAAGTCCAAACTAGCAACCCATGGCAGGGTGCACCTGTAGTAGTGAAAAAACTGGATCAAGTGGGGCCCACCATGGAAGCTTCTAAGTTTTTGAAAACCCTAATTTGGACCAAAAAACAAAATTCTCAAAATGACTTGAAATTTGACACCCAAGTTGTACGCAACACTAGATCTCCAAAAATATGACCAAATCCTAAAAAATCCTGATACCAAAAATAGACCAAAATTTCACAATTTCTAAGAGCTCTCAAATTTGGCACCCATGTTGTACTCAATACTAGGTTTCCAAAAATCTGATTATCTCCATAAGCACCAAAATTTTAATTTTAGACCAAGGTTTGACCAAGACCATGACCACCTCAGAATACCACCAAAACTGAACCATATGCATATCTCCTAAAGGAGTATCCATTTCTACAATCAGAATTCCAGAAAGAACAATTTTTCAATACGATGAATTTTGAAAATCTGAAAGTGGCTTTTTGGAGAACTATCAAATGGGTGCCCAAAACTATCCACAACTGTTGAAAAAGACCAAGTTTCTAAAAATGGTCAATTCAAGCATCTGAGAGTGTCCATCTAACTGTCTTCATCCTCCCATGTATGGTCCAAAAGCTGTGTCTCAATTGTATGCATGGGGCAACCTGCTAAAAACAACATTGAACATGCTGAAGACTTGTCTGTCTTTACCAAAATAAGTGTGATATGTCCTCTGAATGTCCCTGTTGTGAACCACCTACCAAGACCCTGTTCAATCTACCTACCAAGAACATGTTCAATCCTCAACCATTAAGCAACAAAGAGATGCAATCATGTGCTAAATCTGATTTTAGCACTCACAAACAGTCAATGTAGAATGGAAAACTCTTTAAAGTTAAGTTCACCCCATAGTGTATCTATGAGCCATCAATGTTGAATGGTGAAATTTTAACAAGTCCATCCCATAATCTATCCATGAACCATCATCGTGGATCACCAATATGAGTTTTGAAGAAATTCATTTTGGGTGATAACACGAACTATTCCCCTCAATAACTGAAAATCTAAAAAATTCCAATGTAAACATGGTAGTAAATCCAAAAAGGAATAATATTTGTTAATCATTGATGAATGGTTGATTTACAAGTGCCTCTGTGATGATCTATCAATGATTGGTCATGAAACTTGAAAATTTATGACCTTTGGGTTGTTATTATTATTATGTAATGTTATTTGTGTACATTAAATGTACTCCATTAAGGATGCTTTTCCGTCAAAGCATGGTTGTGAGAAGGGTATGTCTCCATTCCCACTTGTACTTCTACTCCTGATGTTGCGCTGGTTGAGGAAACAGGACGGTAAGACCTTTGAAGTTTTGAACAATATTGTCACATTGAAAAGGGGTCAATCCACCCTAAATTGATTTGCTACTTAACCGCATGTGGAGATGGTTGATTAGAGCTTCTTCCATTGCAATTCTAAGTATGTGATTGGGAATAATTCATATTGGAATCCTGATATTTAAGAATGTAGACTGAATTTTTTTCCATGTGATAATGTTCCATGCAACAACATTCGTGATTTGGTTGACAATTGGATTTAATAGTTGAGCTTCCTTCTAATATGCTGGGGTTGAAAACTGTTGCTTCGCTATTTATTATTGTGCATACACACAAAATAGTTCTTGTACATAGAGTCTGATACCAATAAGGATATTGTGGTTTGGTACACAACAGATTTCGACGACATAGATTCCCCTCACACATGGTTTCTTAGCCAAAAGGAAATCTAGTGCACTTTCCCAGTATTAATACAAGGGAATGTTTCTTATGTTTGCCTACCAAAAAAAAGAAAAATAAGTTGCATAATAATGACTAATGGATGGTCCAACAAAAATGTAGGCCCTCGCAACTTGTTTTAATGCAGTGCTTATAAAATCTATTGATACAAGTTGTGACATGATAACTCCAAGATTAAAACTTCTTACTTCAGCAGATAGCTGATATCTTCCCTAATCAAAATTAACCTTATTAAATCTATCATTTGAAGATTAGAGGGAAAAATACTACCAAAGTCACTCCACATAGTGCATATATTCTAACGGAATTTGTAACTCAGAGATTTTTCCTCTCCTCTTGTGGATAATGTGCACAGTACTGGATGGATATTCTATTAAAAGTATTTATTACAATTGGTGTCCATGCAAACTGTTGTGAAGTGAAGAGGAAAGTAGACTGCTAGGTTCATGCTCACCCATCATTTTAGCAAGTCTACACTGTAAATTCACCAAAATATAAGTCTCCCTTGCCTGGCGAAACAAGATTTTCAACCATTTTCATTTACTTGTGAAAGAAGACTGGAGCGAATTATGTTGCAAAAATTAGTGTAAGGATGAATGCACAAACTCCAAGATATCTGCAAATAGTTATTATAAAAATGAATGCAGTATACTAGGGAATTCATGTTGGGAAGAAGCTGCAAAGAATATATAAGTGTGTGATACCCTTATCCAATTATAAGAACAGTTTAATGGGGATAAGCCTCCATAGGGTTTGTCTACAAGGGGCAAGAATGGGATAAAATAAGAAATCAAAAAGAAATGGAAGTCTTACAGATGAATGCAAATGTGTTGGAGAATTGTGGACAAAAGACGAAACTTTTTGCACCATCCTTATTTCCAGTTAAAGATCATTTAGATCATAAATTAGTAAGCAGACCACGACAAGAATGAGGAGATTTAGGGAGGTTTATTTGAATTTTTGAACCAATAAAAAGGTTGGTTCCTAATGAAGTTAAGCTAAAGTTGAGAAGACATCTCACTATATGTAAACACCAACAGTTCTTATGGTGCAGATGATGGAAGCTAATAAATTATGGTGTTGGTATTTGCATGATGCTATTAATGCATAAAGCAGATGGTTGCATCCAACTACTCGGGGAAAAATAATGGTGCTTCTTCTCCTGAATTGGAGAAGCCTGCCTTGCAGATCTTCAGCCAATCTCAGTAAGCTTCATTTGTGAAACATATCGAAGCATCATCTATCTTACCCACACTAATAAGAGGGATCAAATGGGGATAAAAAAACGTTCAAATCTTGTGTTGTCCATAGAAGCTTAAGAATGCTTGCCATTCCCTTCTAAATTAGGAAAGCAATTTTAAATTGAGAAGTTTGTTGAAAATTATGGATATATAGATCGCATTGATGATGGCCATGCACTAGGTGTCGGTAGTAATAATACTGACAATCGTGTCACTTGCTTTAGCTTTTGCTTGAGGGTTTTTTAATTTTCATTTGTAATCTAGATGATAGAGAGCAAGTGCAGCTCAAGTCTGTCTCAATTAAGTTTGGTCCATTTCTTGAGTGCATGCACCATTCTTGTGTTGTGATTTGTTAATGATATTCCTGATAACAGAACGGGTCTAAGGATCTACTTTAGTCGCAGATTTCTGAATCAAATTTGATATTATAGTAAGACAGCATTTGGTTGTTAGGGAAAGGATATACAGTGGTTGCAAGACACAGTTATTTACTATTAAAACAATCTATAGCTATGTCAAATGTATGAATAATCCCGATTCCAGACATTCTGTTCAACTCAGGCTATTTTATGCCTGGTCAAGTCAGAGTGTAATAAATATAAAAACTCAGAAATTAGATAGTCGAAGCAGTGATTAATCAACAAACAAACTTACCAATAAAATCAGTATCAATGTAGTTCAGTACACAGCATGGTTTGAAAGCTAATGAAAAATTAACTAATCTTACCCCTCGCTGAATTCGAGACAGGACTTTTGCAATGTCCAGGTAACCTTCTTCACTAAATGCAGAACGCCACCTACGTTCACTGAGCGTTTTTCCCGCCTACACAATCAGTCATCATTCATCAAAAGTCATCCAACCACTCAAGAACAAATTACAAACTAGAATTCAAGACAGCATAACACGGATAATGGTAATTATTAGGGAATAGATTAATGTCCTCAGTTATCTAGTTTGTATACTATTTACAGTCCCATCAAAACCATCAAAATGATGCATTTGGTCAATAATAAATTACAGACAATTATGAAAAACATTAAATCATTAGAAAAACAATCTCAGACATGATGCATCATCATTTAAGTTAGCTTTCAAGTTGATCATACACAATGTCATCATATAAATAAGCCAGTGGGTTGCAACACCACTAAAAGTAACTTTCACTGCCCAATTTGCAATCTCTACCTATGTAGCATTTCAAAAGAGGATATTTGCCTGTTTCCACCAGCCAATACCCTTCAAACTCATCTCCATATCTCCCACACTTGTTTCGGAAAGGAGCTGATTGCTACAAACAGACATTCTTAAAATTTTCACCTGAAGGTTGTCAGTTGGTACAGCAAGGCAATGAACTGCATTTACTATTTTCAGTTTAAGGAGATCAAGCCTCTCTTTCAAACTGTCAGAGGAAATTCAATCCATTCACTCCTGTTTTGACATTAGCTACATCATAACGTCTTTTGGTGAAAATCGCATGATCATATTGCTTTCTCATATGTGATATTTTTTCACTATTCGTAATACGTATACATGGGTTTTTTTAATAAAATGCTTCTTATTTTATTAAGATACAATAAAAGTTACATGCATTTTATACAATGAAAAGGGCCATAAGAACAGCTGCCACAAGCATAACGCTGATATCTACCTGTCCTATCATCAGATTAAAAAAGGAGCCATGCAGGGCTAAAATAATATTCACCATAAAAGTGGAACAAGCTAAACCACTGGAAAACTAAAAACAAAAACAAAAGCAGCTGACAACTATGTCACAAGATTTGCCGAACTTCAACCTTTAGGTTCGAAATTTGGCGAACCTAAAAAACAAAAATTAGGTTCATTTAGGTTCGTTGACCTCATGGGCATTGAACCTCGTGTCACAGCTCAAGCTTGTATTATTGGCACATACTGAGAATTACTGCCAGAACAGGAGGCGATTCCAGTTACTACCAATGAGTGATGAAGCCTGTAGAGAGGTATTGTCAGTTTCTACAAACAAGCTTTTGAATGCAATAAAAGAAACAAAGGAATGTTATGTTGTTTCAAGAAAGGTGACAGAGGAGAAATGCAACAAGACTGCAGAGAATGCACAAGAGAAAGAATTTCCTGAAGAAGTGAAAGAGTTGTTGGAGTATGAAGCCAATGTGCGAGAAGATTTACCAAATGCATTGCCACCAAGGACAAGGATTGTGCATGAAATTGACTTGATTATGGATGCAACATTGTTGAATCAAGCTACACAAGATGAATCAAATGGAGAGCAAGCGGAATAGAAAAGTAGGAGAGTTGTTATCAAACGGACTGATGTGAGAGAGTATGAGCCCATGTGCAGTACTAGCTTTCATTACACTAAAGGATGGCCAGTGGAGAATGTGCACAGATTTGAGAGCACTGAACAAGAATTAAGAATACAATTTGGCACAGTTTCACATTACCAAGGATAGATGATTTGATGGATAGTTTATGTGGTGCAAGGTCCTTCAAAATAGACTTCAAGAGTGGATATCACCAGATAAGAATCATAGAAGGAGATGAATGCAAATCTGCATACAAAACAAAGGATGGAAAGTGTGAGTGGTTAGTCATGTCATTTGGACTAACTAATGCACCAAGTACATCTATGAGAGGTTGATGTTAGAGGTATTGCAGCCATATATTGGTATGTTCGAAGTTGTGTATTTGGATGGCATTTTGATTTATAGTAGAAGTAGAGATTAACATCTTCAACATATTAGGATAGTGTTTGATGCACTGAGAAAATATTAGTAGCACATAAATTTGAGGAAATGTGATTTTTCAAAGAGGAATTAGTATAGCTTGGATATGTGATTTACAAGGAAAATTTGCACATGGATCCAAAGAAGCTGATGGTAATTTTGGATTGCCCAGTCCTCTACAATTTCATGAAGGTAAATAGTTTTCATGACATTACAAATTTATACAGGAAGTTCATCAGAGGAATCTACGAGATTTGTGCATTGGTGACAAAGTGCATGAAGGCACGGAGATTTAAACTAAGTGCACAAGGTCAAAACAGTTTTAAAGAGTGGAAGGAAAGGATTACTGAAGCACTAGTGTTAGTGTTATCAGATTTTAATAAAGTATTTCATGTTAAATATGATGCAAGTGGAGTGCTTTCGAGTCGGGAAGGGAGACCAATATCATTTTCCTATGAAAAGTCGAAGAACGCAAGCAAGAAGTACTCAATATGATTTGGAATTTTATGCTAGTGTACAAGCGTTAAAGCATTGGAGACATTATTTGTTGCCAAAAGAATTTTCTTTGTTTATAGATCATCAAGCGTTGAAGTTTATAAAAGGTGGGGCAAAACAAAATCAAAGGCATGTGAGATGGTTTGAATTATTATACAGTTGTACATTTGTTTTGAAACATAAGTCAAGAAAATAGAATAAGGTTTGTTACCCCATGAAAAATGCATGGTTCATTTTGCATTTTCATGGGCCTTTCTTATCTCACCGGCATAGTAAATCCTCTGAGTTCAGTTGCAATGATAGGTTGCAAGAGACTATTACGAGAACCAAAGAAACCCTAAGTAGGGTTACGATACCAAAAACATGATCTCCATAAACACTAAACGATATTATTATTGAACAGTAAAAAATTACAATGAGGGCCCTCACTCTTATGAAGAGCTTGAGAAACCAAAACCCTAAAAGACGAAAACCCTAATCTTTCAACCCAAAGTCACTGAGGTGACTTTATTACATGGGTAAGCCTTATATCTCTAATACCCCCCCCATAAGGGATACAGTGTTGAAAGATATCAAACTGAAATCAAATACATATAGTGAATGTAAAACACATAAACTGAACACTAAACATCGGTAACATCCTTTAGAAGCTTCTTCTTTGAACACAATTCCCGTACCAGTTTGAGCTCCATCAAATTGCCTCATAACCCTCGTAATAGAGTAGTTGCTGAGTTGAATTCCCAAGTTCCCGAATTCCACTTCCTCGAACCCCTGAATCACGAATCTCTCGAAGTCAATTACTGGATAGCAATCCACATACATGTCGCATAACCTCACTAGTACACTGCAATCCACATGCAGTCTCTCCAACTAATGGGGGTTCTTTCCCTAGATCCACAACTTCTAAACTAACTGGGCAATAATCCATTTTGAGTTATTAATTGATCCCTTCCTATCTTCAAAGCGCGGGCTTCCTAAAATGCATAAAATCCCTATTCTTCAGTAGATTCTTCACCACTGTCAATATCCGGTGGATCTTCAATCATGGCTACACTCGCTATATGTTGTCTATCTTTGACATTTTCCTTAAGGACGTCATTGGTTCATTGTCTCTCTTGACCGGCAGTATCCCATATCTGAGCCTTGACTGTTTTATGATCAATCACAAGAGTCCTGGTCTAGAACTCAAATTCTATGGTGACCTTTGAATCCAAGATGAACTCATTCCTTGCAAACCTTGCAAGCAATTGTGACTTCCCAACCGTTGAATAACCAATTAGAACAATCTTAAACACATAGTCTATTATTGGACTATAATCTCCATATGAACCTGCCATTATTTCTCTAAATTTCGCCACTTTCTCTTTTGTGTCAGCCAATACCCTCTAAAACACTACCGCAAACACAATTGCATGGCTTTGCGCGTGATTTCCCCGATCAAATGAAAACCAAATTCTATGGAGTTCGACAAAAAATCCTACAATTGGATCAAGCCTCGAATCATGTAATGTTCCCAAGCCAAGGTGCCAAGAACATTTCGTTTTTCATGAATTTTTAATTGTTTTCTGGTTGTGGCATTTCATCAAACACTTTGTTGATTTGGTCTTTCAGGTTGCACTAGGGTTTAATATGATGATTTATATGTGTGTTTGTAGCAATAATCAAGAAGATATAGCAATGGAACATACCTCAACCAGATGCAAGATCAACAACACGAGATAACTCAAAATACCTCGGATCTGATATTATTCATAATAGAAGAAGACCTTGATACAAAGGATCTACAGATCTGGTACAATATAGCTAAGAGATCATAAAAAAATGAGGATAATCCTCAATCAAGATCAAGAAGAGAAGATACAAGACTCCAAAGGCCACCTGGCTACAATAGATGAATAAAAAAATGATATTTGGGCCTTATGAAGTGCCAAACCCCAAAACTGGATGAGTCACGCCCTGATGGAAAGCTGAATATACTCAACAATTCGGCCCTCTTCCTCCTTGGCACCAATAGCAAGCAAAACACTCTAGAAACGTAGATCTGATGTCTAGGAACAAGATAGGATAGATCCCTAGCTGAAGAATGAAGCTTGGGCCTTCTCCATGAGTAGATCCACTCCAAGATTGCGCCCCTCCTCTTGGAGAGCTCGTCCCACTCTCCAAATAAATCAATGCTCCATCAAAATACTTCCTGGATGAGCCAAGAAGGACGTTATGGCCTCTCCCAAGATAACTCAGTAACTGGAATCTCCAAAAACCTTTCTCCTTGGCCAGAACGAACTGATCTAGCTCAACAAATGCGCCCCCCTTGCTGGAAACCCTCAATGGTGCGCCCTCTCTCTCTGTACCTGTGATTGGTGTAGAATCCTTCTGAAGCTACATAGATCTGATGTAGAATGGTGAGGGAAGAATCTTTCACCTCCGTGACCAAGCTTGGACTAGGTTGGGTGGGATCTTTGACCACCGAGCTGATTTCTAGGGTGTTAAGTCGAAACCTTCAAAATCCCCAAGTGCATGGGCTCACTAGGTAGAAGCCAGATATCAAAATGATAATCAACATGAATGAGAGAATAGAGGCCCTTGTCTCTCTTTCATCCTTCCTGCTCACCTTGTCCCTCCAAAGTGACTTTTACTTTATTAATTATTAATTAATTAATTAATTAAATCACTTTAATTAATTAATTAACCATTTTACCTCTGAAAAGTGTCTTATCTCTCCTTGTGGCTTCCCTGGCCACTGAAAGTCACTTCTCATCATCGTATCATGTAGTGTTGTTCCTCCCGATTCCAATGAGTTATTACACTAAGAGGTTCCTCCAAGTATTATGCCCAATATGACCTCCTTAGTGAATTTAATTAACCTATAGCCTAAAATAACTCAAAATCCTGGAAATCGTCGGAATGCAACGGAAACAAATCCAAGTTGTGCGGAATGGATCATAATGATGAAATAAGATGAGTGATGCAAGCCAGACCCCAAAATACCCCTCAATAGCCCTTGTATCGCTATAACCTCCATATGGCTACTCTTGTCATCATAATACTCTGTAACATAATGATGTCCCAAAGTGGGGACATTACAAATCAGACCTAAATGGGCTCAGAATTAACCTAGTTTCCATAGTTTTCCACACAAAAAACACCAAAATCTGCATAATTTCCAAATTCCAACGTGAATAATCAAATCTTTTGACAGTTAAATCAAAACAGAATTCGTCGGTTGATTTCTCCTTGGCAACTCAAATTTCTCCTTGGTGGCTCAATTTCTAGAGTCATACATCCATACGGATCCTCATGTGCGGGTTGATTTCTCCTTTGCAGTTGTATTTCACCTTGGCAGCTTTGTTTGGTATCTATATAGCTATACGACTTGGTTTTTGCAAGGAGGAGAGACCGGTTCGACTTTGTCAAGGTTTCGAATCTACCGAAGTACCTCTGCTTAATGAGGAAGATGTCGGCCACCGCAGGACAGGTGCAGATGCCCGCAAACAACAGGGTTCACAACAATGCAGCTCTTCAAATCCACGGCATCTAGCAGAGCACCATGGGCTACGACCCCTACACCCCCAATGACAACAGCAACGACGATAGATTCCTTTAACCGATGGCTAGGGCAACGATGATAGACTCCTTTGACTGGTATGCAATCTGAAAAGCTTGAGCATGACCAAGAGAGTCTTCTTCTTCAAAGATTCACATATTCCAATCTTCTTGCTCTGATACCATATTATGAGAACCAAAGAAACCCTAAGTAGGGTTACGATACCAAAAACATGATCTCCATAAACACTGAACGATATTATTATTGAACAGTACAAAATAAAAATGAGGGTCCTCACTCTTATAAAGAGCTTGAGACCAAAACCTTAAAAGACGAAAACCCTAATCTTTTGACCTAAAGTCACTAAGGTGACTTTATTACATGGGTAAGCCTTATATCTCTAATAGAGACATTTGGGTAAGCCTTATAGAATAGGAATGCCCTACCACATTAGGAGCCCAAAGTGTTGAAATAATGTAACTGCAAAGAGTATTCTTATTATTATTGATATATTATTTATAGGATCAATCCTCATTGTGGATTGATCGTGTCGGTTATTGTAATAGGACCAAATCCCCTTTTGCGGATTGGTCAAAAGACAAATATAATAGGCAGAATAAGAAGTCGACCCAAGCAGTTAATAAAGAGACCCAGAAATATAATAAAGGTGGGTTTACCCACCCAGTTTGAGAAGTCGACCCTGCCAGTGAAGAGACACTTCACACGTGCCAGACTTGTGTAAATAAAGGAGGCTAGCGCCTCACTTAGATACAACTCACTTGCTCAATTTGAGAGACAAGTTCTGATCTGTTACCGGCAAAGGAGAGAGAGAGTGGCGCATATCTTGGGAGAGGACTTTCTGTTTTAGCATAGAGATCTCTTGGCATTGTATTGGCTATCTA
>SNQJ01S0002418.1:126313-151650 GCA_010110895.2 Picea sitchensis | reverse complement strand
GGGAAGCAAGAAGAAACCCTAATTAATTGGTTAATAACCCTAGAAGACAAGTCGACTTAAGAGAATGACTTGTATTAGGTTATTAGCTTCCAAGAGAAGAAGTCGACTAAAGGAAATATTATATACTAAAGAATTAGTACCCAGAATGAGAAGTCGGCCCAGGCAGTCTGCCAGAATTAGTATAAATACAGGAGGCCAATCTTCATTCTGGCCAGTATTCTCATAACTGCAGAAGCAGCACTTGTGCGCACTGCAGTTGGCCAGTTTGTGCGCAAGTTTGGAGGAGAGTTGTCGTTGCAGCTGTTGCAGCTAGCAGATTTCGGTTTTGGCTTGGACTCTCTCTTGGTTATGGTTTGGACTCTCTAATCAGCTCTTGTTACTCTTTTTTGGTGCGCTATCCTTGAAGAGAGGTGCTATCTTGTTTGGCTATCTAGCCTAGGGTTTGCTTATGGAATGATTCTCTGTCAAGATTAAGGTGCTCGGGCGTGGCTTCGGCCTATGGTTGGGTGACAATAGTGATATTGTCTATGGTTAAATGAGCACATCCATCATATTCTAACAAAAATAATGCCTCCAATGGTGCACCCTCCAAGAATCCTTCAAAATAGAATAAATGATCCATGAAGTGGTGCGCTCCACAAGAAAATGGCCTAGGAACAAGTGCCCAACGTTCATGTAGTTGTTAAAGTAATCATGAAAGTGAGGAACGACCTCAATATGTGTGCACAAGATAGTTAGGGTGCGACTTTCAAGGCTCAACAAACCTACCATATAGTAATCCATAGAAGCATGTGCAATAGATCCACATAAGGGAGCACTAAACTAGGAGAGTGGACAAGTCAACATGCAACCACCTCCAAATAATATAAAATAATCAAGTGCATAGGTGCTCCTTTGAGAAATGTGCAATGAGACCACATTGACCAAGTAAGATAATGATAAAATATTCTTTGAAGAGATGTGCCCTAAGGGTATGTGGCCACCACAACAACCTTCACCAATATAATTATAATTCTTGCCAAGTCAAAGCGATAAGGGCACTCTTCAAGAAAGGCTCTCCACCACCAAACAATATAAAATAATCCAAGAGAGAGGGGCGCCCTAGGGAGATGTGCAAAGTAGTTGTAACCTCCCCTCAACAAATAATATAATAAACCCCAAATAGAGTGTGTCCTTGAGAAGTGTGTTGAAGCGGTTAGATCTCCTCCATAAATGTGCCAAATCTAGATCAATGTGCATACACAACCAACCAAATCCCAAAATAGCAATGTGCCTTAGAAGAATGTGGCATAGGACTATGTTGACCAAACCAAATAATATAAAATATGCTCCATGAGAGGTGTGCCCTAGGGAGATGTGCGTAAGTAGTTACATCCTCACAAAAATAAGAATAATATATCCAAAACCATGTGTTGTAAGGAGAAACCATCAATCAAAAGCATGCATTGATTTATAAAACCATGGGTACATAAATGGAGGGCCTAGAAGATTGTGCAAAAGGTCTTCACACCTCCAAGTATGTGTCAATGATACCAACTAAGGGGAGCTCTCTAATCCCTCAAGAAACCAACCATCTTAAGGATGTCACATCACCATCAAATAGCCAATATCCTCAAGGGCATTCACACCATTAGGATAAATGTGCTAGATCACCATAAAAATGTGTGCCAAAAAGAAATACTACGCATGAACCATAGTGAGTGCCAATCATTAAATCACCACATCCAAGAGCAATATTAACCAAATAAACTTAGTGAAAGCCTTGGTTGATGGGTATCCCCCTCCATGAATGTGCTAAGGATCAATCAAATGCATGATCAAAACTATGCAAACCCTCAAATATGCCTCAAACACCACATGGGCTAGAAGCAAGCCTCCATACAAGACATGATTATGCTAACTAGGAAGACAAGACTCATGACCTAACCATGATAATAAATCAATCAGAAATAATCCCATCGTGGTGATGTGCTCTAAGGGGGGCAATCAAATAAGTGTACTTAGTAACATACTCTTCTCTGGACATTGCGCACACACCGTCACCAGTGGTCACACATGCCATAAGGGAAGTGCCAAGAAGAGTATATGCATCCATAACAATGCCCCTATATCCATCAAAACTCCATAGACACCATGCTACATACCCCATCCATAGTGATAAAAATCGCAAGGTCAAACCTCATGCAACATGAAAGGTAACACTCTCCAAACCCTAGCTAGAGCAACCACAACAAACCTTAGCCACCAACTCCTCCTAGCTAGGAATCTCTCCCAACCAAAGCTAGTCACTCCACCAAAGATCCACAACTAGCAAGAATACATACCAACAAGTCCCCTTTGACACCTACAATTGCATCACACAAGTGTACAAGAGCCACAAAACCCTAACCTTCTTCTCTCACAAGAACAAGTGCTCCATTGCACCTCTAGGGTTTCTCCCAAACCTAGCTTCCCTTGTCTTCATAGGACAAAACCCAACACTAATGCCTTGCTTGCATCAACACAAGAACCCTAGTGCACGAGACAAGAGAGCAAAGTACAATGAAGAAGTATTGATGAAAGAGACAAGTTTGCTCTAACTCTCATATCTATAATACATGATGATGTGATGTGATGAATGAAAAGACTCTCCTACATTTATAAATATGAAAGGTGAGGGAGGCCAATAGTAATAAGGTGGACAAGGTCCATAAGCAACCTAACTAATAATTGGTAGGTCCACACGTGAAGTGCTCCAACTCTAAGTGACATGTGTCAAGCTCCAAGGTATGCACATCCATCAAAAAAGGGTCCTGAGGTGGGTGCTCCACAAGAAGGGTCCAACATTCCTCTCCAACGGTCTCCAACGCTCCAACACTACCTCCTATTCATGTGCTCCTCCAAGTCCACCACAGCTCCATGAGCACTACTCAAGCCAAGCATCCTAAAGTCAAGCATAAGCCTCCATGTAAGCAACCAAGTGATCCAATGCTATCTAAGGCTCAACACCCTACTCCTAAATGCCCAACGCTCCTACTTCAAGTAGGTCCTTCTCCCAAGCAAGCAACTATGCCCTCCATGTGTGCCTCATGTAGAATGTCACCATGCCACACAGGTCTCCAACCTCCTAAGGAAGTGCACCACGTAGGCATCAAGTCAAGGTATAGCATTCCATGAATAAGCTATCTTTGATGTGTATGTCTGCTAAGGTACAACCAAGGGTAGTCCAGACACCATGCACTCCATATCACATGAAGCACCCTCAAGCATGGTGTAAACACTTTCGGAGTAACTCCAAAATCTAACAAGAAATTATTTATAAATTATGGAGGTTTTAAACCAAAGAGCATGGAATTTCACACACCCTCAAGTACACAAATTATGTTAGAATTCTAAGACATAATTTGAGATCTTATGCATGCTCAATTAACATGAGTTTCTAATTGTCAAAAGTGACCTACTCGAGGAGAGCTCCGAATCCACCCATAGACCTTTAACCAGCAACAAAAGAACTACCTATCTATCAAAACTCTATAAGACATCAAAGACACAATATTAGCACTTTAGTGAGAAACCCTCAGAAAAGGAACCCACTACCAAATGACTGCAACTCAATTTACTGGGAATAAAATCTTGTAAATAGTATGCAAGTATTTTATTCAACCCTATTTTGTTGCTTGGCTGATTTATCATTTCAATGAAAAAAAGCCTTCTGAATTTCACTCCGTGCACTTTAACAAAATCTGGACTTTGATGACTACATTTCTTGAATAGATTTCAAGCCAAGGGACTCCTTTTCATGTGCCTTGAATCTTTAAAGAAAATAGCAAACTTCGACTAGGTAGAACTGCTTAGAATGAATACCCAGAGCTTTTTGTCATACTAACTAATTACAACAAATAAATGAGTCTCTCCAAAAAGAAAGACCAGGGATGAGTAGTACATCAATCTGCCAACTTACCATTTAAAACCTTCTGTGTAGTAACACTGCAGGTAATAGGCAGAAAATCTCTAGCATTCTGGCAACAAAATTCATAGTTTCCCTGCTTTTTTGCAGTTATTCACCTCTATAGGAATAAATACTATACATTTTTGCTCTCAAAGTTGATCTCTTGTAAATGTAGCCACCTAGCTGATAGTTTTGCCCGCTCTGTCCTGGGAAGTCAACTCACCACTCCTATTTGCTATTAATGTCCTTCATTGTCTGTCACGCTTGGAATAAAAACCCACGGCATTGCAGGTAATTTTCAGCCGTAATGGAGAAACCACATCAACAATTAATGACAACAGTATATCCAGTCATACTGACCTAAACATTTAATGCATCCCATAAAGCTGGTTCTGCAGATGTCTGTCTACCATCCATTCAGCACAGTTGTATTTCAATTCACATAATTGATGGAAATTCAATGGAAAGGGAAAAGGCCGGGAGAAAGCATCGCTCAAAGTGTCAATGTGGATGTTTACTGAAGCTTTTGGCATATAGGCAAAACAGCAAACTGTAGGTACACAAAATGAGCAATAATATATTTGCTTTTTATTTCATGTACAAAATTCTTAGATAAATTCCCATCCTTCCTTAAGGCTTCTATATTTCAGTTATGGTTCATCTCATCATTCCAGTGTGGCATGTAAAATATGTACTTTATTCAACCATTAATGTTAAATAAACTTGCTGTGAATATGTCAAATAACCGTTCTCAAATTCAAGAATCTCATCGAATGGGATTTCTCGATCTACCAGACTTTCAGGCTCTCTAATCAATTACCAAAGTAACATGTTCAAAAAATGCATGGCCAGCATCAGTACTCTAGTGAAACAGTTTTATATCACAACACAATTCTAAATCCTAGCACAAATACATCTTAACCCTGGATCTGTTATGTACCAAGAGGTATCAAATTTTTAGATTAAGATGGATTTGTGTGCTAGTGTATAAAATAAAATAATGTAAGAATTGGTATTCATATATAATGTGTATTATTAGCCTCAAGGGTTAGCTCAATCAATTGGTATTCACATATAATATGTATTATTGGCCCCAATGATTAACTCAATCAATTGAACCGTAAGTCCAAGGCATGTTGCAGATAAAGAGGCCATACATCACAGGTTCAAATCCAGTAAAATCCCTCAGGGTTACAAGCTCCTTTCATGGCTAGCAGTAAGATGGAGATCCTAGCAGTAAGATGGAAGATCCCATAAAGTTTTCCCCCACACACACACACACATATATATATATATATATATATATATATATATATTACTAACAACGTGTGATATGAGTGCCCGAGCATTTTGCATTTTACAAACGCACAAACACAAAGTGTTGATGGATCCCAATTCTTCCCCACTACGTGGGCTGTAGGATATGCCTCTGGGCGAAACTAGCAAGTTTCAGATTTCAGAAGGATTCAGTAATTTGTCATTACAAATAGTTTAACTGCTATGGTTACATATGTTTTATCAAATAATTGTATCTGGCTGTAACAAAATCCAAACTTCTTATATCTGCAAGAAAGTTTTCTATCCAGCAGTTAAGATCTGTTTTGCTATCCAAGCATACGCATTGTACTGGAAACACGAGATATGCATCAACCACTAAGAGTAATTATACTGCCATACCATGTGGCTACTAACACAATGGAGACATGGATTTGGCAGAGGTGGTTCGGAGATATCAGTGTTTTGTAGCCTGTCATCCTAAAAAAATATGCACACCACAACATACCAAATCACCGTATACAAATCCAAATCAATTCTCGTCACCATACAAAGATTCAAATCAATTATCGTCACCATACAAGATCCAAAACAATTCTCATGCTCATCAAAGCCCATTTGCCACTATTAAATATGTCAATCTAAGCTTGTTTTATTTTAGCTTCTAATACAACCAATAGCCAGCAAATTTCAGAGACTCTCTCTCCCTGCCCTCCAACATTATAATAAATAGATACAAAAAAAAGGTGCTGGGATCCGAAGAGTGCACCTTGGGTCTGAAACGAGTTTTGGGAATGTCATCGCAATCAGGCCGAATTTCGTAGAAAAAATCGGGATTTCCCGTATCTTTCCTAATGAGCTTCATTACAGCGACTTTAATGACAGACATTTCGCCGTTTTTCCCCGTATATCTCAATTCCATTCAATTCTTCTGTACGAGAGTAGCCGATGAATAAACTAATCCCAAGACACATTTAGAGGGAAGTTTCCCAATTAAATACTTTGATCCCCTTTTCTATCCAGATCCGCTCCAGTGCCACTGACAACAGACACAGCACAAACCAAAACAACCAAAGCCCCCCGCGAATCGGTGCGGGGGATTAATATTACTATGACAATAGAGGTATCAATAATAGAGTACCAGTTGGGACGGCAAGCCAATGATGGCGGACCAGCTCCTTTACGAGAGACCCCACTGGTACCCCTGCCTCTACGATTTCCTCATAATCTCTACCAATTTATTTTCACACTGATATAGAGGTATTTTAGCCCGAATCAAAATATAAATAAATGCAAATTTTTAGATTATTGCAGATTGATATTGATTTGTCTTGATTTTTTCATTCAAAAAAATAAGATATCTATTTATTTTTACCTTAATTTAGCAGTGCTTACTGTTATAATACATCTCATTCATCCATGCACATCATCATAAATTCAGATTCATTTGTTTGGAGTTTTTTTTTTTCATAAATTCAGATTCATTTGTTTGGAATTTTTTTTTTCATTGAAAAGTAAGATATTTATTTTTTTTTACTAATTTGCTAACAGTGCTTACTGTTATAATAATAATAATAATAGTAATCTTGCTCAGGAATTTCATTGGTAAAGTCTACGAAGGTATACATATCCTACTCTTCTCTGGATTTGAACCTATAATCTTTTAAGAGGAAACACATGTTATTAACCATTAGGCCCACTCAGGTTGTATTAATAGAAATCTATTTTTAAGGTCACGGCCAAGCCAACACACCAAATTGGTGTATGAGACCCCCTTGTTTGTGGGACAAGGGACCTACCTCCGCCCAGCTGGTAAAGTCTACGAAAGTATACATACCCTACCCCCTCTGGATTTGAACCATCCATACACATCATCATAAATTCGGTGATTTATTTTGATTTTTTCATTAAAAAGTAAAATATTAGATTAATTTGTTAGCAATACTTACTATTATAATACATCTCATTCATCAATGCACATCGTCATAAATTTGAGGTTTATTCATTTATTTTTTACCTTCAGGTTTCTCCATTTCTTCTCACATTTTATTGTTTACTTATTTATTTATAGTGTAATATGTATGTGGTAGGTTGAATATTAAGAATTTAGGTAATTTTGATAATTAAAAATTAATTAAATTTATTTTTTATTATTTATTTATAGTGTAATATGTATGTGGTAGGTTGATTATTAAGAATTTAGGTAATTTTGATAATTAAAAACTAATTAAATTTATTCAAAAGAAGTATGGGTTTTTAACCCATGCTTTGATATTATGGATGTTATATTATTTTATTTATTTGATGATAGATTTGTTCATTTAAATATGATAAATTATTTGCATTAAATTGAATTTGAATTAGATTAGTTTAGATATTCAAATCTTTAAAGTTATTTTATTTAAATATATACTCTTTGTGGATGTGTTATTGTTTACTTATTTATTTATAGTGCAATATGTATGTGGTAGGTTGACTATTAAGGATTTAGGTAAGTCCGATAATTAAAAACTAATTAGATTTATTCAAAGGAAGTATGGGTCTCTAACACATGATTTGATATTATGGATGTTATATTATTTTATTTATTTGATAATAGATTTGTTCAAATCATCATTTAAATGTGATAAATCATTTGCATTAAATTGAATTTGAATTAGATTACTTTAGATATTCAAATTTTTAAAGTTATTTTATTTAAATATATATTTTTTGTGGATGTGTTATTGCAAAAAAAATTTGTTTTTGAATATCCTTCTTGGATCTTAAAATTATTATGGACTATGCATTAAAACCATTTTATATTATGGTTTCTTACACAATTCAAATATGAATCCTCTTAAAGTGGTGTAATACCATTTTTTAGTATCCTTGTATATGGATCCACACACATGTGAGTGTGTGTTTTGCTTACATGTCAAGGGTATTCTATGAGATTTTTTAGGGTGTCAGGCAAAGGGTAACTCATGATGTAAATAAATTTATGATGTGGTCTTGTGAAATTCCTAGTGAGGGTCCAAGGCTAAGACCCTATTGTACACGTTAAAATCTAAGTGAGCTATGTGAAATATTATTGTCTAATTCCATGATATTGAAAGACCTCCTATGTGAAGTGAACCTTGATATGTATACATATCATAATATAAAGGAGAGCTTGTGGATGGTAAGATAGCAAAAAAGGAGGGGTTATCTTTCAACAAACAATGAAAGAAGGGAAGAAAAAGGGAATTCAATGGGAACACATGTCCACTTAAGAATTGTGTGTATGGCATGAACTAATAAACTTCAAGAAAAGTTGATAGCTCCCACTTCCCATGCAAGCTATCATCCTCATATATGAATATAAAATTTCCTTCTTGGATTATGTTCTTTGATGTCAATTAAGATACATAGTTTTCCATATTAATAGTTTAGCATCTACATTTGACTATTATTGAGTTTCCTTTCAAGTATTGTTATATTTTGTTGTATAAGTTGAGAAAAGGCTTCATCACTTAATTTTGTAGTGTATGGACTTTTCACTTGATCCTCATCATACACCAACTCCTAACTACTAGTAGAGAGTGTGGTATTTCTAAGGCACTTTCATGCACCGAATGTGCATTGATGACATGAGGCATCCCACTTCTAGTGATGGTTTATATGTGTTGGTTATCCTTGCTTCTGTAGCGCATTTTCTAGGTCTAGATGTATGCATGTGGTTTCCTCCTTTGTCTATGTTTAATACCTAGGTGAGGTCCTTTGTCCCTTTTCTAGATCATTATTTGTTGTTGCCATGCATTTTTTGGTTCTTCCCTTGGACATTCTCTTCCTAATTGGATTAACCTTGACATGTGTATGTAGATTTGATCCCTTGGTTAATTAGAGATGCCTTTGGGAGGCCTCCAACATTCTCAAATCAATTTGAGTGTGCACATTAGGGCTTACTTGATCTCTCCTTTTTGTGACCTAGTTGTTGGACCTAATGCATGATTTTATTGGAGTGTCATATCACTGTCTCTTGTGTATCAACCTAACTTGTAGAATAAAGCCCTTGTTTTCCAAAGAAAAACCTATAATTTACCTAGAAAATTAACATTTCTCTAGTTAAACATGTGGATGAGTACCCATGATGTGAGTATTTTTTTCGACAATTAGTTGTTGTTTCCTTGATGCCCATGTGTTGTTTTCCTTTCTATATGTACCCTTGTATCCACTTTACCTTCTCTTCAATTCCCTAAAGTGTCAAAATTATATCATATTTGTGACTAAATGCTCTCCAATCTCCTTCTTGATCTCTTGGGATGTTTGGACCAACTATCTCCTCCATCCCTCTACTAGCTAAAGGTTTTCCCTTACAATTGTACTCTCTCCATTGGTTTGGTTCTTCTTTCATGTTAAATCAATTGATTTAGTCTAAGGTTTCTTAGCTTTGTTCTCGGTGTTTCCCTAGCTCCTCTTCGATCACAACTCAAGGAGGTCACATCATAGTTAAGGGAACACTTAATATCCCACCTATGGTAATATTGATTATGTCATTTGCATGGTATATATTGTTTTGTTTTGGTAGATGTTATTCAAGTGTTTTGCATGTAAATATAGCACTATAGAGCATTGCAAGAGGCTCAACTCTTAGTGGCTCTTCAGCAATTGATTCAAATGTTCTTAAACCTGGGTGGCATCCATCTTTTCCCATCGTTTTCTTCAATTTGGTTTTATCTCATTTTATCGGTTAGAACACATAGTTTTTTTTAATTCTAACTTGGAGATTTTATATTAATAAAAAACTATGGCATAGCTCACAACAAAATTACATCAAATTTCTAGTTTCCTACATTTTTTAAAGCAAGAACAAAAAGAAGTACTAACTACCAACATATAATGAAGCCTATCTAGATATTTAAGCAATACATCCCAGTATTTCTTAAAAGTATAGATTCTATAAAAAAGACCCAAGATCCTAATAACTTTATAAAACATAGAACTTAACAAAAAGAGTGACTTTTGGTTTCTTCTTCCATAGTTGCATTCACTGGGTCCAATTCTTGCTTAATGATTTCCATGTCTTCATGTAATTGATGCATTGTTTCTTCTTCCTTCATTCCCTCACAATTGGAATTGACTAGTTTCACTTTATTTAAAGCTCTCGATTGGTCTCCCTTGCTTAGATTTATGACCATGTTCCTGAGCATGCTACATTCCACCTCTAAAACAACCATTTGATGGTTTTTTTAAACCAAAGTGCCCATAATTGTTGTTATCTAAGTGGTCATCAAATGCTCATTCTCATGTATTTTTTTTGTAGCTATGAAGATTGAGGTCTATTTCCCTAAATAGATTCCTCGTGATTCTATAAAATTCATCGAATCTCCGGCAATTCCTAATAATCCACCTCAGCTTTGGTACAGATCAAACTCCTAATCATAATTATGTTCTCTGTTTTACCCTCTACCTAGATTTCTTGATTCACCTACAAGCCACATAAATCCCACTTTTGAATAGTACTACTTAGGCCACTTCCCTTCGTAATATAATTACTCGAGTCAGAAGTAGATTCAAACATGAAAGACAAGCTTCCATCTACAGAGAAGACAAGAACACCTACAAAAATTGTAAAGCCAATGCTAGAAATGATCCATATATAAATCCCTCAATTGGTTCGAATAAAGAAATAAGCTATTTGTGTTGAAAAAAACGAAAGAGGACCTTCTCAAAATTGAGAAAGACATAAATTGAAGAGACAGAGAAACCCCTAAAGAAAATATTGAAACATGAATTGAAAATCACATAGCCAAAGGTTGATATAATCTAGACAGAAGCGGGGCTCCTTGAAGTGGAAGATGCCAAAGGAGGGGGATCACTTGCTTATCTAATCAATGCTAAAAACAAACACATTATCCCAATAAAGATGACAAAACTCACCAAGAATTTTGATAGGCATGTAACCTAGGTTCTCCACCATCCCATTCTTGAGTGAAGCAACATAATCCACCTTGACAAGTGAATTGTATTCCTAAGAATTCAAATTTGTGTGAGACCAAGAGCTATAACATGTGAAAGGAGGCCTTGGGACTCACCTCATAACTAAGCATGCTATATGAGTGTGTTTCTCGATTATGTGCCATGTGAAACTTTAAATGCATTCTACATGCCTCCATCCCCATATTAAAATATTATAAGGTATGGATTGGTTGGATAGATTACCATTGATAACAAGGACCCTCTCTTTTAGGGATGTAGCTTTATTAGCGAAACCATTTGCTAAAGAATTGTTCTCCCATAACACGTGATAAAACTTGATGCAGTTGAGATTGGTTATTTCTTGTTGTGCTCAAACTAGCACTAATGCCGATAGATTCTCCACTAGATTTGTATCAGAACTATATGGCTATGATGGCCTTTGAATATTCCACCACTAGCAGTAATTTAATACAAGATTCGATGGCAATCCTCAATCCTTGTAGTAAGGCATAGGCTTTTGCTAGGTTGTTAGATGAAATACCAAGTCCCCAAGAAAAGGATGTGTCAATTGTACCTCTAGGGCTCGTGATAAACCCTCTCACACCTTCCACCATGGAAAGAAAGTAAATACAAAGTGTAGAGTAGCTAGAAAACATAGTTAACTAGGGGATAAACCAAATTTTCTTTCTAGTTCTATATTATTTTCTTAGTTTTTGAAAACCATTGAAACCTAATTGAAGTACACTAGATTAGTTCAAACAATCTAGTGTATTATTTTCCCTATTTCCTCTCTTCCCTCATATTCCCAATTACCCTCAACAACCAAGTGGTGACTCCACTCCCTCCATCATTTCTCTTATTGGTTGTTGCACCAATATTGTGGTAGCATGGGGCCTCACTCTAGTCATTGCATTGCATTTTGGTGACTCCATTAGGAACTTCCCATCAACACTTCCCTTTCTCGTGTGAAGGTATTTCTTTTCCTTTTCCTCTTTGACATGTTTCCCCTTGACTCCTATAGTGGACAAGCATGTCCATCCGGCTATAACAAGTGTGTAGTGAAAATAACACAAAATCAACTCTCATGACACTAAAGATTGCCACAAACTTAACAAAAGTGTGCCCTTCGAACACTAAAATTATGAATAAAGATTAACCTCGTGGAGCCAAGGGAGTCACTCAACATAAATTACCTCCCCTTGAACCAAAAGCTAGTCCTCTTAACGTTGACCTAGTTTGAATCAGGGGAGAGAGTAAGGCAAGTTTAACTTTCCTCCATCATTACATGTGGTTTGAGGAAGATCCATTACATGCTTAACCTCATCGACTAGTATAATATTCTTCCAAACTATTAGAATATTCGTCTTGATTTGATCCAGGTGCCTCCTGAGTCCTTGAGCCTCATAGATGTTGATTACCCTCTACCCGATCATTGGGTTGAGTCCGTCCCTATGGCCCACCCAAAGTGAGCCCCTAATCCTTCTTCCATGCCTTTTGTCCCTCCTACTAGAGTTGACTTTCAGTCTATCTGACCTTCTTGTGTCTGCCCCTTTTCCATTATTTGTGCTCTCTCTAATCAACCCATTGGAATGTCCACCATGGATGTTCTTCACTTTTTCCTTTGCCCAAAAGGACTTGCTTGTGGAGACCCTGGTTAAGTTCTCCCTTGAAATATCCCATGCTTGAGGTATTTTTCTTGCCTTTGAGCTTTCAAACCTTCTTTTTATGTTAAATGCTAGGACAATATCACCTCCCCCTTCTTCATGTAAATCCTCCATAGAGATATAAGCATAAAGTGTGTCATCATAGATCTTGGGTCTACCCTTGATATAATCCCCACTTTTCTCTACCAAGAATTAAATATCTCCAATCATCGCTCAACTCCCTATATTTTTCAAGGTCTTAACCAATCAGATACCAAGTCGCTTGGGGCCATGGATATTTCGTTGACTTTTGAGCCTAATACCATCTAAATGTTGTTCTCAATGCTCAATGTGGGGTCAGGTTACAATCTCCTCCTAAAGAAATTGTGATTGGATGTGATGTTGGTTGTTCCATGTACCTTCCTAGGTGAAGTATAGTTCTTCCATGAAGGTAAGATCTTATTTCCTGATAATGATCCAATCCCCTTATTTTGTGCTATGAAAGATGCACCCAAGGTCATGCATATCATGTGAAAGTAACCCAAGACTATGGCCCCAACCATTTATGTCTGCGCTAGTGCATCCACAAGCACAAGCACAAGCTTTACCATGTCATTAGAAAGACTTGAACTTTGGTCGGGGTTATATTAGATACCCTCTTTCACCAACATGACAAACCATTGTTGATATGTTCTCTTTTATTTACAGAATTTAGACTTGTATTGCATTTATAGTTTAATATCTCTTTCCTCTTACTGTAATTAGACTTGTTTTCCTCTCCTCACCAACTTCTATTATTTGTCATGCATTTACTACATAGAGTATTTATTTTCTATTTGTCTTGTTGCATGTCATCATTTGCTCAAATATGACTCTTATGGTCCTTCTCTTTTGTCTTTATATCTGTGTATGAGGGAATCTATGTTGATCTAGAGGTTGAACCTTGCCACTTGAGAGTTTTCCCTCCTTATTTTGGGGCACAAGGTAATTCCACACTTGTCAATGGTCTTTTTCCCTTTATGCATCATTATGCCTGCCTTTGTTGCACAATTGTTTTCTATGTGTCTTCATTGCTCTTACTTATTAGTTTTCTCTTATACAGAGCACCTCACTGCTGGTAACATCTCTTGTCATGGAGGTAATATGTAGTGTATGGATTTCACACTTGGTCCTCAACATACACTAACCCCTAGTGACTAATAGCATGTGTGATATTTCTAAGGCACTTCCATGCACTCAACAATTATTGATGACATGAGGCCTCCCACTTTTGTGATGGTTCATCTGTGTTGGTTGGCCTTCCTTATGTTTCCCCCTACTTGGGCCTAGATACATGAGTGTGGTTTCCTTCTTTTTTGATGTCCAATTCCTAGGTGAGGTCCTTTGCCCCTTTATCCATATCATTATTTGTCCTTGTTATGTATGTCTAGGTTCTTCCCTTGGACATTCTCTTCCCAATTGGATCAACCTCAACATGCGTGGTTGGATTTGATCCCTTGGTTAGTTAGATATGTCTTTGGGAAGACTTCAATGTTTTTAGATTCATTTGAGAGTGCACACAAGAGATTCCATGGTTAATATTGATCTCATGTTTTCATGGCTTGGGAATTTCTCCTACCACGTGGGTTTATAGGAGCAATCTACAATTGTCTCCCATGTATCAACCTAACCTACATAACAAAGCCCTTGTTTCTAGTGAAAAACCCACGGTTTGCTTGGAAAAATAATGTTACTCTAGTCAAACCAATGGATGAGTACTCATGATGCATGGATTTTTCCCAATGTTCAATTTTCATTTCCTTGATGCCCCCATTTCATTTCACCTTTAAAGGTACCCTTGTGATCAATTTGATAGAGACCTTCTCTTGAATTCTCTAAAGTGCCAAAGTATTTGTGAAAATAAATATTTATAATATCCTCTCTAGTCCACTTCCTTTTGCTCAATCCATTTCAAGAGTCATATAAGGAAGGGTTGCACCTCATTAAGTGGAACTAATAACCCTGTGGTCAACCTCTATGTTTGTATTTGAGAATGAACACTCATAAACCCTGAATAAGGCAACAACCTTGGAAACTACTTTCACGATACTCAATATACTTTCCTAATTTGTCACTTGATATGCAAATAGGACATAATTTAAACTTTTCTTTTTCATTCTCTGTTTTGCATCCTTCATGTTGTCTTTATTAGTTTTCTCTCTCTTATTTATTCTTCCTTCTTACATTTTATTTTTCCCTTTTCCCCTTTACCCTTTTCGACCTCGAATTATCAGTTCACAATGACATTTTCACCCACCTAGGCAAATGGGGTGTTCCCATGACTTAATCTACCATGTGACAAATTTTGTCACTTCCTCTATCTTCAAGGAAATATCACAAGTTCCCAAAAAACATTTCCTTCTTTGTTTACCATATGCACAAAGAACAAGACTCACACATAGTTGGTAATGCTCACAAAAAGGCACAAGACTCACACAAAGTCACTAATTCTCACACATAGATATAACAATGCTCACACAGAGATATAACAATGCTCACGTAGACTGAAACTAGAATGTAGATCAAGATAAATGCATACCGCAATGGTAGGGATTCCAACATTCCTTTTTCTCTATGAAGTCTTCCTTTACCCGGTATAATATTCATTGGATATTCATGTACCTAGCATTTCAATTTTTGCTCAACAAGGCCATCAATAACCTTACAAAGCAAGACACATGGATGTGATCATGAATATTTGAACTCAACTAACTCACATAGTGGAATATTGTCAATGATTTTAACATATAATAAGATCTTCATATGTGTCAACAAGTATCCTCTTACTCATGTTCAACAACAATATCTTCATATAGCATAGAATCATGACCATAGTGTGACAACATATATCTTAGTGCATGATAACACCATAGAATGCACAAAATACCTTGTTTTGGTCATAATGTCATCAAAGTGATAATACTTCACATGTCTTGGTTATATGCCATAGTTCCAACTACATCCCTTTGTTGAACCAAGATCCTTGTGCATATGTGAGTATCTTTGCACCACTTTGGTTGTGAGTAGGAAATATCTTTATATCACAAGTTTTCTTAGTGGGAATACCTATCCACATCATATAAACTTAATGTGAACAATATGCATGTTTAATGAATCAAATGAGTTGATAGTCCCAATTAAAGCTTTATGAGACTAGTCACTCCAATTGAAGGGAGCGCTACATCTTCTCCCATGTAATTACTTGAAAGGACTCATGAACTATGATGCATGAAACTCATTGTTATAAGAAAAATCTACTAGGTAGAGATATTTCTTCCATTTGGTTGGCTTATCCATGACATACATTCATAGTATTTCCATCCAATTATTGGTTCACATTTTCTATATGCCCACTCAACTGCAGATTATAAGTTGTGTTGAAGTTCAGTTGAGTGCCCATCACCTATCTCCTCCACAAATATTTTAGCAATGTCTAAAGCTTTGTGAGTAGTTTGCACATGTATAAAATGTGCAACCTTAGTGAGTATATCCATGACCATGAAGGAAAAATCATTCCATTGCACAATCTTAGTAAAGAGAGAAATGAAATCCATTGAAATGTCTTCCCATTTCCATTTCTCAATGGGTAGTTCCTACAATAGACCAACATGATGTTAATATAATGTCTTCACTTTTTGGTATTCAAGGCACTAAGCAACATATTTTGTGGCATCCTTCTTTATATTCAATCACATATACCAATTCCTGAATGATGCTATGATTTGCCAGTAACTATATATTCCCTACATAAGGTACATTATGTACTTCAGGACCATAAAACTTGTCCTTAAACACGAGAAAAAATTCCTTTCAAATGCATATATCTTCACACTTGTTATAGTATTATTTGGTCATCATTGACCTGTAATGCCCTTTTGGCTAGAACACCTTCCAAGGTTTACCTTTGCTCCACATGGAATATATGATAATTTAAATTTTTACCTCGTACACATGCCTTTGTTTCAAACAACATGTGGGTACTCATGCTTTTCCTTAAGGAAATACATGGGTACATCATGGAAAGGGGGGAAATAATAAATGAGCATTAATCGTGTGCTCCTGAGTGGGTTTGTGGGGTTTGTGGGATTTTTCCAATTGAAACCCTAACTCCCATTACCAGTGAAATTAACGAACTCTTAACAGTATAAATTGAGCTCAAACGTTGGAGAAGGGGCACCCAGTGACGAAGTTCTCTCTTCTTCCCTCCCTCGCGCCTCCAAATTATGTTGCAATTTATTTTTATTATTGATTGTTAATTACATGATTTGAGGAGAAATTAACCACTTGATATTTTGCAGGATCTGTTAGTTGCAAGTTTTTCTTGTTATATTGTCATTGTTATTTAATGTTTTAAGGTTTGAGGAAGGTTATGTTTCATTTGTGGGTATATTTTGGGAGAAGACTAGAGCATTCAAGACTTTTATCTGGACAAATTGTAAGAAAGAAGAAAGGGGCCAACCAAATAGTCAAATGTATTTTACTCCTTCCATTTCCATTATCTTTGGCATAATAACTAAATCTGGAAAATTGAGTGGTGTTTCTTTTGTCTGTTCTATCAGTGACCTGACTCTAGTCACTTGGAATTATTTCCTACAACAAAAATGGTGACTCCTTTGGGGAGAAATCTATGAGTTATTCCTTTTACATTTTACTCTCTCTAATTTCTAGCCTTAAAGGTTGAATTGGTTAGTTAGTTGTGCCTTGTTCCTTGATTTGCTTACTGTAGAACAAAAGTTTTGATTTTTTAGGTCATTTTGGGGGAAAAATTCCACATTTCTAAGTTGCACACACGACTCTCTTCAAGAATGAAAGTGGGTACCTACACCTTTCCTTCATTATAATTCCGAGTACTCGTGATTTGTCTTAGATCAAAGCATAGATGCACACTAATTTCCTTCTAGAAGCAAATGGGTGTCTCTTGTAGGAGTAAAATTGCTAGTTTGCTTGGATTTCTAGCCTTTTAATCTTGTTTCTTTGCAAGTTTGAATGTGTTTGGTTTTCAGTTATCGAGAATCTAATGGATTTTAATTAGGTGTTTGGATTCTTGATTGGTGTTTAGTACTTTTGGTGTTCTTCAAGTCAATTGGAAAAGAAAACCAATTTTGAAATTGTAGTTTTATTTTGTTTTTTTTAACTTTTGGAGTGCATTTGCTTGTTTCCTTAAGGATAGTTATGGGTACCCACTTGTTTATCCTATAAAAAAAACGTGGCTACAACTTTATACCCACTACTTTCCCTCTTGCAGGTCATGGGTATGTCCTGGTGGGTGCAAAAATATAGCCAAATTTTCATTGAGATTTGGGTTTCTTCGATCTAACAAGGATTTGGGTCTCTTTTAGTTTTTTCAAATTACTACTTAAAATCCTTGCAAATAACCATTTAGTAGTTATTCCATTATACCTTTAGTGAAAATAAAAATATTGAATATATCATTAGAAACTCAAAAAACAATTTCCTTTGGTTCATTTTGAAACCTCTTTGGTAGTTAGAAGCACTTGGAAGTGATTGTGTTTAAAGGAAAATATTAGGTTGTTTGGGTTGAAAAGGATTTGTTTGCTTTTTGTACTTTTCGTAAGCTTTTGAGTTCAATCATTTTTTTCAAATTTCAAAGTAGTGTTTCCATTTACAAGTTTTCTCCTTTTGTATCTTTTCATTTGAGAACATCATCTCATTCTCGCTTTTGCATCCCTTTGAGTAAACACAACCATTAAAAGAAATATAACTAAAATGAATTAGACTTGTTTTTCTATGATAGAAAACCAATAGTAGTCTAGATTACAGGGTCTTGGTTGTAGGATTGGAGAGTAAATTCTTGAAGGCCACATAAAATGGAACTAGGAGTTGACTAGTTGAGAGTTCAAATCCATTAGTAGCAAGAGACACTTGTTGAGAAGGCACACCTCACATGTGTGTCAGGAATTAGGTCAAGTTGAGAAGGCATAGAGATGATCCCCTCTATGTTTTTTTAGTGGGATATGCATGTATGAGAGCTTTGGTAGAATTGGCAAGTCCTCAAGGTGACACCTTTTCTCTAAAGTTTGAGGCTTAGGACCAAGTCCTATACTCCATGCCCATACACAAAAACCTGACCAATCATTATTCCACCTGATTGTTGATTATGAAGTGGTAACCATATTTTGCTCTCCTATATTTTCACCAAAGTGATGGCAAGAAGGAAGTACTTGTGGTACCTAAGACATACGCATAAAATCCACCTCAACTCCCCTGGAGGGTGTCTGTCTTATTGAACATACTTGCACCTTGTGTGATTTTTGTGTGAGGGTTACTGTAATTGTCTCTCACTCCTTCATTAGTTGGACTTGGGCCCTCACCATCAGAGGATGACCTTTGGAAGTCATGTGTTTGGATCCTCTCTTATTGGAATTTGGACCTAACCACCTTGGGTTGATTTCTAGGAGAGTGAGTTTGTTGACTACATCTTATAGAGTCTTTTATGGGAGTGCATTGATTGCAATTTGTTGATTGCATAGAAGGCATTAGAGATTTTCCTTTTTTTGAATAAGAGGCTATGACTAAAATTCTCAGGGATACCAACCAAGGGATCCCATCCTAGGAGGATCCTCACATTTTTCATTTATTTAGAAACATTTGTGTCCCCTTGATGGTCACCTTGAATATTCCAAGATTCATTGTGGGGCTACAAGTTTGGTTGTTCTCCAATATGAATGTCCCAAATGCTCTTGATTCATCTCAAAACATAACCTCATGTCAACAACATCAGATTGATGTTGACCCTCTACCTTCTTCACTAGCAAAATTTGTTCCTCCTCCTTCTGCCTCATTTGGTGAAAGTCTAATTGTCAGTAACTAGAAGCCTAAAAGAAATAAAAAGAGGAAGAATAAGAAGAAGTGAAGAAAATGGGGCATGTACCTAGCCATTACAAGTCATGTTGGACACATGTCATTGATCACTGCAAGTCATATTCGAGACAAGCAACCATCCATCGGAATTCGTGTTGGGGAACATAACTATCCACGACAAGTCATGATAGGGAAAACAACCAACCAATGCAAGTCATGTTGGGGGTATAGATATTGTTGAGAAATCTAGACAAATAGGACGCAAGCCTAAGTTCCCTTGTAAAATTTTCAAGGAGATCACCTTACTCATGTGTGCCCTACTATTCCACATGTACAAAGAGTGTGATCCCTATCTTAAAGATCTTCTACTCCTAAGCCACCTTTGGTTTCCTAACAACCTATTCAACCATTAGTTGATGAAGTGGCTGATTCGATGCAGTTTTCGATTCATCTCACTCTTCCCTTAGAGACTAACATGTTTGAATTGGTTAGACTGATGCAATCTTCACTTAATCCCACTCTTCCCCTTAAGAGTGATGTGACCACCAAACAAGTTTTATTTAGTGCAAGATCTGAACCTTTTGAACATGGTGGAATTATGTTCACTTCGAATGTGTCCCCTCCAAGATCTAGGGTCATTTACTTTCATTTGAATAGTCTAGTTGATCCTTGCCTTCCTTCTTTTTCACCCTTCCAAACAAGGGTTGAAGCTTATTCATTAAAAAATTATCGATGTATAGTAGATGAAGCTGCCTTTGCTAGCATTTTATCCTCCTCGACTTGGAAAGTTATGGGTTCTCCCTAGCTCATGTTAGCCACCTATCAACTATTGGATTTTGATAGAAGACCTAGTGAACCTTTGGGGATTCTTGCTCAGATCCCTATCACATTAGGTGGTAAGACTATCTTAGTTGATACCATAATTATCGATGGCCCATTAGACTTCAATATGTTATGTGGGTGTGATTATGTATATGCTAGAAAACTCTAGTGTCTATGCTCTTTCATGTGATGCATTTTCCTCACAATGGAAGTATTGTCACTATCGATTAGCTTGCATCTAATAATCACCATCCTTATCCTATTTTAGACCATGCTGCCCCATTATATGTTCCTAGTATTTGGGTGGATTCTACCATGCCATAGGTGAATTATGTGGCATCATGTCGTAGTTGTTCAATTGCTTGCAAGAAGAAGCATTTACACTCATGTTTTGCTTCTCAGGACTTGGTCCCAACAATTGACTCAATCATTGTTTCTAAGAAGGAGTCATTCCGCTCATGCTTTCCTTATAGGGACATGGCCCCAACAATTGACTCACTCCTTGCTACTGGGAAGGAGTTTTGAAAATCATGGTGGCCTTCTTGGGACATGGTCCCAACCATTGATCTAATCATTGCTACAAAGAAGGAGCTTTTTCAACCATGTTTACCTTCTTGGGACAAGGTATTGATAATTGACCAGGGGATTTATCCAATGGGGGCATTAGATATAGTTCTCCCCCTTGTTGGTCAAAGTGAATGTTCAGACATATTTTCTCTCTAGGATGATCTCTTAGATGAAGGTCTCCTAGAGGCTATTGTTGATTCTAACATTCCTTTGGATATTTTCATCCTTTCTAAAGACCATCTCCCTGGATTGGTCCCATTTGTAATCAAATCCAATCCCAATTTTCCTTTTGATTATGAACTCATTGTTTGTGGATATTTGGACTTTGGCATTTTTTAGTCTTTAGACTTTGTCATTGAGCTACAAGTTGGTGTTCCTTACAAATTTGATTTATTTAGTAGATCTTTAGACCATAGTGACAATGAATTTGTTCATGCAGACTTTGTCATTGATTTTATCCTTCATCTTGATTTTGAGTCTAATCTCACTACTTGTAGGTCCTCAGGCCTTGGCATTCTCAAGTCTTCATTTGCAGACTTTACCATGGTATTGAATCTTGTTGAAGATATCAAGGTTGGAGATACCCCTATCCAAGTGACCATTATTAGGTCTTTATTTTTGTATTTTTTAGATATGAAATCATGTTATTGTTGTTTCTTGGGTACATGACATTGAGTTGGGTTCCTAGTTGCTTAGGGATCATGCTTTCTGCATTTTTCAACTCTGCCAAGTATATTTCTAAGCTTGCATGTAGTTTTAGGTTGCCCCTTTGTTTGATGCATATAATCCTTTTGCCATTTGAATTTGTCATAGGTTTAACCCCATTGGATCTTGGTGCATAACCCTTTCCTAATTGTAGTCTACCCTACTCCGATGGAAGAGATTTCCTATGACGAGCTACCCTAGTGTAGTGCCTTTTTACTATCTAGCATCCATCTTGTTATTTTATGTTAGGATGAAGAGCCCTTGTAGTTTGATATTGCATTATGAAGCTCATTCATCTTTCTCATCTACTTCTAACCATTCCCATGGGGGCTCCGACCTTTATAATTAACTTGTTTTGCATTTGTTGTGATTATAAATGCACGTGTTGTTTTTCCTAATGCCTTGTTGCAGTTTACCACATTATGCTTATTATCGCATGGATTGTAGCTTGGGAAAATCCCTACCCAAACCACAAATGTGGGACAACTACATGAGTACCTAGCCATTGTCACCTTAGATAGACACTCCCCTTGCTTTAGTGATGATAAAATCACCACAAGGGAGGAATCCTGGTGAGCCTAGGGGGATTGAGATGGAAAGCGAGATGGTGATGAATGAATGCCCCTGTAGGTCATGTTTGGATATGGATAAAGGTTTGAAGAAGGGTCTTGTGAGAGGGTGAATGGTAGTTGAGTGTTGTGTGCCTATAAAACATTGTTAGCCTTGCCTGGAAAAAGACGAAAGATGATAAACCAAGCCTTTAAACAATGGGAAATCAACAAGAAACCTTTATGTCCCAAAATTGCAACAATATAGAAATATATATATCAAAAATGAATGAAGTTAATAGCTACAAATCCAACCACCAAAATCAAGTACAAGATGGTGGAAACAATGCTAGCAATGACTAGTGAAACTTCCAATGATTTAAGCAAGACTTTGGTGATGTTTAGAGGAATGTTATATGATGTTATCAACAAGTTTTTATGAAATCCAAATGGATGTAGCAAAAAATTGCTACAACAACAACTTCTAGCCACCAAAATCAACAAACAATCCACCCAAAAGATAACCAATAACAAGTAGTTTAATGATGGCAGCTTGCAAGTAATTTTTAGTGGTAGAATAGGGAGAAATAGATTGAAGAAAGATGATTTTGAAGCAGCCCTAATGGCTGTAGCATTAATTTATAACAACAAAGAGAATTACAAGGCCAATACGGACGCCCCTAGGGTACAAGAAGGATTATAGCATGTATAATAAAATCCAACTTATACAATTGCAATATCTCAATATTTCACGTATATCAATGCAACGATATTATATCTCCAATGCAAGTAGATTCGTGCCTTATCAATTGGGTTAGTGGATTTTCTTGTGTATAAGCTAGGGTTTGTTACTTCTCTAGGGGTGTAAGCCCATTTTGCTCCCTAGATAAAACTAACCTTAGCAAGGTAAATCTACAAGGGTGTAAGCCCTTTTACTCCTTGTAGTAACCTTTTCAAAATAGCTCTTTCAATGACAAATAAAGATAAATCTTGGTGGAGGGTGTATGCCTTTATACTCCTCCAAAGATTTAGACAATTAACCTTTAAACGAGAAGAAACAACACAATATAAAGAAAATTCCTTACCAATTTCAAGAGATAACATGAAAACCCTTCTTTACCAAGAATATTCCATCACATTTGCAAAGAGACAAGCATCAAGAGATAACTCCTAGCTTCTTCCCCCAATAGACAAGAAAAATCATCCACAATGCACCAAGAGAGAGATAGAGAAAAATGCCCAAATAGGGCGAAAATTCCAACCAATATTATGTAATTCTCAAGTGAGAGTTATGTCCAAAAGAAATGAAAGTGACCTTTACTTATACAGGGCCACTAAAAACCAATTTGTCAACTTTTACAAAAGTCAACATCAAATTAGAGAGGTCGACCCTCCTTATTTATCATTTACAACTTGAAATTATGGGTAACGTTAGGCCTCCAAGAGAGACACTAATCCCTTTGGTGGAGATCGTTGGGCCTCCAAAGGCCACATGCCCTACCACCAAGTTCTCTAGTGCATGCCAAGTGTCTCTCTCTCCATCAAACCATGTCGTATCACCATCAACCATGAGAACCCCATCAGAAATCCTAAGCCCATGTGACGTCTAGGGCCTAGAAGATGACACCTTAGGCCTCCAAAGGCTAACATTGGGGTGCAAGGGGCTAGAATATGATTATCTCATGGGCTCCAAGTGCTTCTAAAGGAAACGTTCATCCTCCCATGTGTCCAATGAGAGGGGGGCACATCATCTAACCTGTGGGCTTCATATCCCTATGAAGGTCCAAGTAATCTTGTGCCTTCAGGAAAAGACTTTCACCTAACAAGGCCCCACAAATACAAACAAATTTGCCCTCCAAGGGTCCACAAGTCACAAGTATCATGCCAAGTAAGCCATATCTAATAAAATAACTAACCACCCAAACATGTGCATACAATCCCCTCTTTTCAAAATAAACAAATGCTCAAAGACCTTATAGAACTTGCCAAATTTAAGTATGGGAGGGTTGTCATGGTGACCTATTGGGTAGATCATTCCCCAAGTCAAGGAGTGTTTCCCAAGAGGACCCTTTCTAAGTCATGTAAAGAGTATGAGGTGGATGGGGGTGTGACTTCTAGGAATGGGGTTTCTTGACATACAAAGGCTCATATTGTCTCATTTATGGGGGCCTCTTTAGAGGGTGCACTTTCTCTTGAGTTACCAACTATTTAAGTGTTATTTTTCCCAGAACCCTTTTTAACCATCTTTCTGATCCCTGCTTTCATTTTATTTGTAATTTTCTAGTCCCCTTTACTTTAGCATTTGCAATTTTGAACCGAGGTGGGCACTGAGTAGGCAGAGCTCAAGTTGGACCGACTTTTGATGGTCCTAATTTGTTGTGTTCAATTTCTTTAGTTTCTTATTCTTTTATAGCAACTGCAATCTACCTTTGGGCCTTTATCCCCTTCTTCCCATGAAATGAGGTACAAGCTCTTCTTGGGTCAATATGCTTGAAAACCCAAAAGATGAGGAGATGAAAAGGGAAGAAGTATGGAAAGTAATAAGTATGTGTGAGAGCGATACAATAACCCTTCAAGGAGACCACCTAGTAGCAACCCTTTTCTCGAGGGTGACCACTTACTAGGACAACATGTCAACCACCAAGGTAAAATGAGGTAAAAGGCATAATTTCCAAGCAAATGTTTTCAAAATCAAGAAAGGACCCTTTGCAACATTTTCAAATGATTCATTTATTAGAATGACACTTACCACAATACCAAACTTGTTACCTCCTGGAGCAAGACTTGTTGTCTTCTATGAGCCAAGTTGGTGCGGTGGACGTTGCTGCCATCGATCAAATGGTGATGTGTGGTAGGATAGGGGCCTCTTCCTGCTCATATGCCTCTTAGTACTCCATGTCTGCAACTTGAGGCCCTCGAGACATTATCTCTTTAATTACCCTAGGAATGGGAGGTAACATCTGGCTCCTACTTGAGGACATGTACTGATTGTAGAGTGCATGAGAACCTCAACATATCTCGGTAAGACTTGTGCCTACATACACTGAA